>BLBF01000052.1:4684361-4825096 GCA_015471245.1 Laticauda colubrina
TTCTTCTTCTTCTTCTTCTTCTTCTTCTTCTTCTTCTTCTTCTTCTTTGATAAATACCTTATTACAGTTCTTACTCAAGTTCAAAATGTCCTCTTTAAATTTTCACAGTCACTTCCACCATTTTTTTTCTCCTTTCTGTTTGGCTTCTTCTTCTTGCTCCTTTATTCTTTTTTTCCACACAGTCCTAGTTCCACTTATAAATCTTAGTTATCTTATTTCTTCCTTTTTTCTTTATCACAGTTATCAGACAAATATTGCAATTATAAAGTTTCTTTCCTCAATCCTTTCCTTAAATCTTTCAAAGTGTCAATTGTTCTTTCAAGTTTTTACTCTCAGCTTTCTTCCAATCTCTCTGTCTCACTTGGACACGTCACTGTCACTTTCTCTTTCTTCCCACAGTTCTCAAAGGTCAAACGCCAAAAAATAAAGTTATACAACCCCCTTTTCAACTCCCAAAGTAAAAGTAAATGCTGTTGTGTCACCCTTCAGTTCCTCCATTTTCAGCACTCCATTAATCTGCACAAATTACTGTCATTTCTTTGGTTAGTACTTCTTCCGATATTTCTGCTGTTTCACTGCACTGTTCGGTTTGGAGTTTCAATTTTCAATTTCCCTTTTTAATATAAATCAGTATTCTGGAAATCTTCTGTAAGTTCACCTTTCCACTACTTTGCTGTTCTCCACTCTTTGCTTCCTTCCTTCTTCTTTAAGCTGCTGGGCTGCCATGTCTATGGTTCCGATCTGTACAATCTCCCTCTTCTGCTGCTGGTTTTTGGGGGATTCTCTTGTAATCTCCAGTATCGTGGCATGTCTCCGAGATCTCCAGGTCTTTCCCTTTCATCTGTCTACCCCTCCGAGGTCCGACACGCTCCTGGAAGCAACCAAACAGCGAAAATTGGATCCTTTCAGAGCAGCAATCCGCTCCTCAGCTCTGCATCAATGCAGCGCCCAGCTGGAAGCCCCAGGTTTTCAAATTTCTTATTAAATCTTATTTGTCACATCAGTTCAATTTTTTGTTATAGTAGATCAGCATATCTAGTAGACTATCACATATGTATGAGCCAGCAACGTGTTACAGCTGCCAAAAAAGCTAATGAAGTCCTAGATTGCATCAACAGATGAATAGTTTCAAGATCACATGAAGAGGTAGTACTACTTTTATATGGCACTAGTGAAACCACAGTGGGAATATTGTGTCCAATTCTGGTCACCACAATGCAAAAAAAGATGTTGAGACCCTAGAAAGAGTGCAAAGAGCAACAAAGATGAGACAAGATCGGGAGGCTAAGCCATATGATGAATGATTGAGGAAGCTAGGTATGTCTAGTTCGGGGGTCAGCAATGTGCAGCTCTTTGGCACCTCTTCTGCAGCTCCCTGTCAGATGGTCCCTCCACTGGCTGACCTCACCCATCTCACCCTCCCCTCCCATTCACTTCTCGCCTGCCCTGAGAAGAGAAGGCCGATGACGGCAGATGGAGACCTGCTCTGAATTCCACAGCGGGAGCAGAGCGCCCCTCTATTTGCCTCTTCTTCCAGCCCTTGTTGGTACTGCATGCACTAGGGAGATGCGTGACTTTTTCTCTGCTCCAAGACACTGGCTGGGCCAGCTGCAGCCGATGCTCCACACCTTAATGGGCTCCAGGAGGTGGAGGGGATGCCACAAGGCACTGCAAGAGCAGCGAGCAGGCCATGGAAGTGGTGAGAGGAATATGGGGAGACACAGGATTTTCTCTTTGCCCTGTTTGACACCAGCTGACGCTGCTGCTCTCTCTGCCTACATGGTTGCTTGCTGCTCTTGCAGCACCTTGCACCACACCCTTAAACTTAGCACGCTTCACAATGGGGGAGATTGCGTCCCTTCCTCCTCCTTCTGGAGCCCATTACAACACGAAGCATTGGCTGCAGTTCTCCCAGCTGGTGTCTTGGGGTAGAGAGAAAGTTGTGCATTTCCCTGGTGCACCAACAAGGGCCAGAAGAAGAGGCAAGTGGAGGGGTGCTTCGCTCCCGCTCTGGAATACAGAGCGAGTCTCTATCCACTGCTATCGCCCTTTCCTTCTTACAGTTTTGAAAAGATAAATTAATCTATTCAATTAATCCTAGACACTGATATTAATCTCATTTCAACAATCCTCATAATTCATTTCAATTATTTTCTATATATTCATAAACACATTCAATAAATTTATCAGTTTCCCTTCTTTCACATTTATTCCATTTATCTCTGTATATAGTTTAAGAAAAAAAAAGATAACCATTCCAATAGCAAAGAAAATATCAGTTCCCATCCTTCATCTTAATAGTCTATATTTTCCTGTCTTCTAAATAGTCTATAGCTTCTAATATATTTATGCTCATCACCTTGTAGAATCCCCTTCCTTGAACTAGGGAGAAATTTCTTGACAGTGAGACCAATTACCAGTAATCACTGGAATGGTTTGCCTTGGAAGTTGTGGGTGCTCCATACTGTAGTTTTCAGAAGGAGACTGGATAGCCATCTATCCAGAATGATTTAGGATTATCTGCTATAGGCAGAAGGTTGCACTAGAAGAACTCCAAGATCCTTTCCAACCTTATTATTCTATAGAGTTCTGTGTGTCGTATTAGGTAACTTGACAGATTGCTAAATCAAGCATTCTAACCAGCTGCCTATCCTGACCCATTCCTACATGAGGGACTACAACTGAAGGTTGCTTTTTCCTGCCTACAGGGGTATATATTGGGAAGGGAAGCTGGGAGAATGTACCAATAACTTTTTAAAATTTGTCCTGCATTGAAACACTGCAGTATTGTAAAGACCAACAATTGAGACAAAACATTTTATCTTTATACTTCTTGTGAATATTACTGGGATATAGCTATGGCCTAAGAGTTGCTGCTTCACTTATGTAGGTAAAAAAGCTAACAGGCACAAAAATGTATGTGACTCTCCCTGGCTGTTTTAATACTCTTGATCATTATTATTTTTTTTTGTCTAAATAGATGCTAAATGCTATTTTCAGAGCTACCCAGTGTACCCTCTGAATAGAAAGGTAATATATAGTAAACATAAAAAGAAATACTTCAGGATCCTCAAGGCAGAAGGGTTTGGTTCGATGACCTGAAATACTAGCCCCAGTCCCTTTAAAGGCATTAGAGAACATAGAGCAGGTTTGAAAATCCTTAAACCATAGAAGGAAAAAAAATATTATATGGTGTAGTTTGTAGTTGTCAACTGTCCATACGGTGCCATCATGTGGCCATAGAAAATAATTTCCATTGTACCTTGACTCATGAAATATTTCCAGGCTTAACTTCATTAAGAAAAATATATTGTATAGCCACAGAATTCACTCTTCTTCTTTGGGTTTTGAGTGTGATGAGGAGAATACAGGAGTTACATGGAGAAGGTGTTACAATGCTCAGCCTTTTTTCTGTAAAATTCTGTGGATGAGGCACAATACAAATGTAATCTAGAAGCATCTGAGTTATTCAATGTGCCTCTTCTGTGCAGTTAGACACTTCTAATTAGATACTTTTGATTCCAGATAACCTTGTAATAAATGTGGTGTGTATGTATGCGTGTATGTGTGTGTGTGCGTGTGTGTGTGAGAGACAATAGTAGGGGTTTTCATTGTTTTTGTTTTAATCAGGAATAATATTAAGAAAAGCAAATAATATCCTATTGAGTTTTTCTTATGCTAGAGAAGAGAGAGGCAAACAGGCCCCAGGGACAAGGCAAAACGTGAGGAGACCTGAGCAATTTACTGCTCTGGGTGGAAGATAATTTGCTCTGACATACATTCAGCTGATTGACATATGAATGGATCACATTTAACTTCAGAGGAAGAAACCTTTCTGTTTTTCAAACATTTCTATTATTTCTGCTGTTTCAGATATTGCCAGTTTCTTTTTAGTTTCAAAAAGAAAACTCAAACTATTACTCAATATGTCATGGCTTAATACGGGGATAGAGGTTTTTATTCATTATTATATTGAACTGTAAATTGCATGTACAAAATTCTGCCAAGAATATGAATCTGGTCAAGAATATTTTATTTAATTTCATGTACATTTAAACTGAATTAAATTTGCTATATAGCATCTTTTATTCGTTCTCTACTATATATTATGCCATCTGCTGCCGTTTTATTATAACAAATTTCACTTTCACAACTCTCTGGTTTTCACTAATGCCTGAACCTAGAATTTACTTCTTTCAAATTTATCACATCAAAGTTCACAATAAATATCCTTCTGGATGTTGCTTAACTACAATTCCCAGTGCCAAAGCCAGTGTGGTATCAAGTATGAACAAGCAGATCCACACATGAAGAATTCAATTAGCTACTTTATTGCTCATGCCTATTTCACAGCAATCTTCCAGACTAATGGTTTGCCCTTGGGCTAGACTAGATAATATTCAATGGCATTCGGGGGGTGGGGGTGGGGTTTCACTTTGCCTTCTTGTGCCTATATAAAGATTCTAGATTGATTCCCCACTTGACCGATCAGGCTGTCTCAACACATTTATTTTATTTATTTGGTTTGTCAATTGCTTACAAGATAATAGGTATAAGTAAAAACATAGTTATGAATACATGGATACATATCAGAAAAATAAAAGAAGCAATAGGACAGAGACAGTAAGCATGTTGGTGCGCTAATGCACGCCCCCTACAGACCTCTTAGGAAGGGAGTGAGGTCAATAGTAGACAGTCTAAAGTTAAAGTTTTTGTGGTTTGGGGAAAAAAACCACAGAGTCAGGTAGAGTATTCCAGACACTGACCACTCTGTTTCTGAAGTTGTATTTCCTGCAATCAAGTTTGGTGCGATTAACCTTGAGTTTGTATCTATTGTTTGCTCTTGTATTGTTATGGTTGAAGCTGAAGTATTCATTGACAGGTAGGACATTACAATGTATGATTTTATATACATGGCACGGCAATTGCCCCATAAGTTCTACTTGTCTTTCTCATCATCTATAGCTACAGAATAATAATTATTATTTCCATTTGTCTTCTGCTCCAGGGATACTTCCAGCAGAGAGAAAGAAAAAGAATTATTTGTTCTCTACATGGATGAAATTGCTGCTTGCATAGGGGTTAAGCCCAATGTGCCATTACTTTTACTACAGGACCCCAAACTAGCTTTGAACATCTTCTTTGGTCCTTGTACCTCTTACCAGTATCGCCTTTGTGGACCTGGACAGTGGAAGGAAGCTAGAAATGCAATTCTGACTCAGTGGGACCGTGTTCTCAAGCCCCTGAACACTCGGATCACAGATAATTCTTCTTCAAAACATACCATGACATCCCTTTGGAAAAAAATATTTCACTTCACTGCATTCCTTGGAACTACTATATTCATGTATGCATTCTTTTGTACTTATTTTGTACCAGATAAGGAAAGCACCTAGGTATCATGTGTGTATATATTACACACACACACACACACACACACATATTCAATAGGGGTGTATACATTTTAGAACTTCATTTCATTATTTTATGGCAGGAATAAAAAGTAATCAGGCATCAAAGAAGCACACAAAATGCATCTATATTCTGGACTTGAAAAAAATAATCTTGTAACATTCATTTTGTTTAGAAATATTTATGTCCAGTATTTACTGACATGTTCACCTCACAAAATCTGAGTGATTGTTTCACAGATTATGCAGAATAGCACCTTGACTTTATGTGAAATTGCAAGTTTTGTATTCTTACTTTTCCACAATCTTCCCCATTTTCATCAGATTCAGGCAACTTGTAGACAATTGCTCTATAATCCTTCCTTATTGACTGATTGTTTTTTCAATATTGCTTTCTAAGCTGTATCAATTATTTTAAAATTAAAATGCAATAAAGTATATAGCTTAAAATGTTCCAAGCAAACTGTCATCAAAAATAAACATTTACATTCACTAAATGTATTGTTATCACATACGTATCTCTACAAAATACATATCATGTGAGCCTAGTTACAGAACACGGTCATCTCACTTTATGGAATGAGGAATAAGAGACCTTTCAATAAGAGACCTCTCCTGGAATCAAATCACAAAATGACTTGCACCTTCCCATTTTTTAAAAGGGGCAATTTAACCTTTAAAACTTTTGGAGACCTTGTGTTGCTGTTGATTGACTAAAATAATATTGGTCTAAAAATAACCTAATGTTCTCCCAACCCCATCAGGAATTTATCCCAGTAACATTATACAGTATGCCATCCACAGTCCTCAACTAAGGCAGCCTTGAACTCATCTTTACTTCTTCTGGATTTAAAGTATTGATTTTCTTTCTGCCTAGAGTAGATAGTTTTTGCTGTTGACATGCCTAGGAAGTTAAATGTAACGGATAGCAATGCAGCCAGGGACTGGTATTTGCAAACTCTTAGTCCCCTTAGGCTGCTGTGAGCAAACACCTTTTTCTCCTAGTTGCTGGGACCTACTCCCTATGACCATTTGGGCTGGACACCTGGCTTTTATGCAGTGGTGGGATTCAATGTTTTTAAACTATGGGTTCTGTGGGCATGACTTGGTGGATGTGGCAGGGGAAGGATACTGTAAAAATTCCAGTTGGAACTGGTATTTACCGGTTCTCCGAACTACTCAAAATTTCCACAGTTCTCTAGAACTGGTCAGAACCTGCTAAATACCACTTCTACTTCTATGAAAGAATATGCTCACACAGTGCCTAAACTGGGGTTTTTAAGTCACTTTTCAGAGCTTGCGTGGATGCCTGATATGCACAGGTTTAGCACTTTTTTAAAAAAATTAATTGTCCTGTGTTGCATTTAAATATTGGTTTAAATAATAATGGATTTCCCCATCTTTATTTTAGTGGTTTGGTCACCCATATTATATATTTTGCATTCCTTCTGTTCACAAGGGGTTTCTTATGGAAGTCTGTTTTGATCTGGTGATTTTCCTCCTCCATAGGCTAGTTTCAGCTGGTGCCAGCAATGGCCTCTTGTTACAAGTACTAAACTCAAAGAGTTTGTCCATTATTGATTACTTCCTCCTGCTTTACCACTGTTAGCCCAACTAACGAGTAAAGCATAGGAAGCATCCTCAATGCATTTTGCAGCCTTGCCTCCGAACTTGTGATCTGATATCCAGATTATTTCTAAACACTTGTCTCGCAATCTTTTTAAAGTGTGGTGATCCTGTATCCAAAATTAGCCTGGGTGAAAAGTCTCAGGTCTATAGAAATGAAGTACCTCAGCCTGCTAGCTGGGTAATTTAACATGCACCAAAGTCACCATTCAAAGCTCCACTCTGCCACAGATGTAAAGTTAGCTGTCAGAAGGTGACAAGCAAACCTCCTGAAAACCATACTAGTAGATTACCATTCCACTATGCAGACAAAAGAAAGGAGAATGTGTACCTCGATTTCAGTATAATTAGGGCTAGAGAAAATTGTTTTATAATGACTTTATCTTTTCTTCACTAAATCTACTTATTGAAAGCTCTCTTGTCCTTGAATGTCCATTTATCTATTTCTAACCTGGCTTGCCAAGAAAAGCCTGACAAACATGATTGGTAGTACTTCCTATGGATAGGTGATCAAAAGGGAAATTAAGCTGGGGAATCCTCCAATTTCCATCATTTGTCCCACATTAAAAATATAAACATTGGAGGGCACTCCTTCTTTTTGAGATAACATAAGGTTGGGATAGGACAATTTATGTCAGCAGAGGTAATGGTGGCAAATTGAAAAAAAAAAAAACCAAATCTATTGTAAAACCACCCATACGAACAAATTGCTTTATTACCAAAGTCACAAGCTAACCTTTTAGAAGAGTAACTATGTAAGACAAACACAAACACACTGACTGCAACAACTGGGAACATCAGGCAAATGAAAACAAACTGTCTATACAACAACTTCTCAATAAAATGGATACCTACCAGAGGTGGTATTTAGCAGATTCTGACCAGTTCTGAAGAACTGGTAGTGGAAATTTTGAGTAGTTTGGAGAACCAGCAAATACCACTTCTGATTGGCCCCGCTCCCATCTATTCTCTGCCTCCCAAATCCCAGCTGATCAGCTGGGACTTCTTTTATTCCCCTGCACAGGAGAACGGAAGTGGAAAGCAGGTTCATGGTGTGGAGAGGAATGGGATTTTGCAGTAACCTTCCCCTGCCATACTCACCAAGCCACACCCACAGAACCGGTAGTAAAAATTTTTGAATTCCACCACTGATACCTACGCAACTTTTTCAAACATACCTGATCACTCAGCCCACTACAGCAAAACCAACATAAGCTAGGAAAAGATAACACTGCCATACATTAAAAATATTTCAGAAACAACCAACGATCAAGACTACTACAACCACATAACCACTGTAGCATGCAAACCAACTAAAGTCCTTCAAAACATCTTAAGTAAATCAAAAGACCCAGCAACCACAAAAGAAAAAACAGGAATGATCTACAACACAGTGTAAGGACTATAACAGCCACGATGTAGGATAAACAGGTAAAGACCAGCAGAGCATATCCATGAACACCAACTAGCAGTCATAAGACATGATTAAAACTTATTAATTCCACAATAATGGACAAGTTTAACCCATACCATAGTTTCAATTGAGAATCCTGGACCAAACCTAGTCTAGAAAAACAAGAGAATTCCTAAAAGCCTGGCACTCAGACAAATCAGCCATCAATAGGTACATAGATATTCATCTACACACCATTCAAAAAAGACAATCAACAAGCTAATAAGGAAACTAAAACATCTCCTCCCCAGCAATAAACACCCAGATAATCAGAGATTAACAGCAGGATTGACTCTAGTGCAACAATTAAGCAGTGAATAATAGCCCAATCAGAAAACTTCCAACTCAGACAAACAATCAAATAGTAACCAACAGCCTAATCAAAGAACCATCAAGAATATCTTACTAGCCATTTGTATATAGAGAGCGAACTCCACTCTCTGTAGCACCTAATTGAATAATGAAATGTCTGCAAAAAAAACCCCACCAAGCTGAAAAGCATCAAGTACCCCACAAATATGAAAATAGAATTGTCTTTTTGAAATAAATTTTTATGTACTATTTGAGTTAAAATGTTTTGGGAATATGCTATAAGCATTTTGTGAAGTTTTCCTTGCTTTTACTCTTCAATTTTCCTTTGTAAAACAAAGTTTTAAGCAACTTCATATCTTATGCAATGAATCTTTCAGATTTGTCCCTTTTTCACGTTTGTCCTTTCTTTTTTCCCCAAAAAATATGGTTAAAATAGTTACAGTTTTAAAAATTGAAGATAATACTTAACCATGCACCTTTTCTTATTTAGAACGATTTCTTTCTATTTGGTATGTAGAGCTATGATTTGATAATGTTTTGGTATGTTTTTTATATTACATAGAAACAAAATTCCTTTCTGCTATAAGCACAGGGGAAACATAGAATAGAAGCATCAGGATTAGACAGAAGGAAATTTTAGGGAAAAGTTTCTCAAAATTGGCAATATTACAATTTTCTAAAACTATCAGATAAGTGATCTAACATTCCCCACCCCCTGAATAAACTAATGATTTTATTGGCCTTAGGTCTGAGCTTATTTTAATATTTAAATTATATTCTATAAATCACCAGGGTTTTACAAACCTTTTAGTACATTGGTTGCCTACTGTGCTTTTGTACAAGTCAACTCTGGAGCAAAACAAATAATATTTTGAGGGCTCCTGCTTTATCTGAACAAATCTGATTTATTTTCTTTTTTAAAAAAAACTGAGAATATTATTACTTTTCCCCCCTTAAAATATTTACAAATATATTAGTTGCATGGGGATTCACAACCACCATATGAAAAATCCTATCCTAGGAAGCTATTTAGGAAGCATAGTTCATACACTTCTCAATTGTTGTTGCAAAGTTGTGTCCGGCCCATCGCGAATCCTTGGACAATGTTCCCCCAGGCCTTCCTGTTCTCTACCATCTTCTGGAGTCCATTTAAGGACTCCAGAAGGTGGTAGATTCTCCATATAGTTGCCCAAAATGGGCCCCTTCACAGAGTATTTATACAAATACCCACATTCCAAGAAAGCACATAGGGAAAGGGAAGGCATAAAACAAACTCTGTAGTTTTTTGCAAGAATCTGAGTACCAATTGGTTTTGGCAAAAATCTTTTTAATTTTTTTACTTATACTGTTGCTTTACTAATAAGTAAAAAAAGCCCTCTAGCATCTCTGATCTACACATTTATATAACATTTCATTTTTAATGGGATTTTTTTTTTAATCAGTAAATTTGTTTCTAGGATCATTTCTTATTGAAAGACAAATCTGGATAATACTTCTTTCTTCCATCCAAATGTGTTTACTTTTTCTTTTATCCACATGTCACATTTGTAATTTGTATTTTGGAAGGATTACTTGTATTATTACCAAACCAGGACCTTCCAGTAATTTGAAGTTTAACTCCCATCTTCTTAGCATAGGGCAGAATAGAGTGTAGGGAATTGTAACTGGAAGCAGCAGATTAAGGAAGGCATTTGGGTGAATTAGGGATTATAGTCCTAAAATAAGAGGAACTTGTTAGAAGAAAAATCAGGTCATTCCAAGCTGGGAGAAAGATGCTGAAATAAAAAGGAGGCAGGTTATAGGAAAGAAGGTCTCCGTTTCTGTCATGAGGTGCTCCATTCAAAATCCAAGAAAGAAATACTTAGACTCTTTAAGTTAGAGAAAAGATATCTTTTACTGAAAATGAAGTGGTAACAACCAAAGAATTCTGAATCTGAGAAATTAGGCGCGTAAATCACATATACAAAGTGATGGAAATGTTCCCACCCCCAATAGTTCAGATGAAACTTCCAATTAGAAATTGTGAATATGATCATGTGGGCATCTTCAGGTGATGATGAGGCCTCTGTCCGTTGACCTTGGCATATTTTGATAAAGGGTTGCAGTTGCGCAGAGAAAAGAAAGCTAAGTGAGAAATAGAAACCTAACTCTGATGCACAAATTGGACACCTAGCTACATAAGCTTCAATGTCCTTCTTCAAAGTAGGCCACCAGAATTGCCGTTCCACCAGGTATAAGGTTTTCACAAATCCAAAGTGACCAGCTGCTTTAGAATTATGAGCTTGTTGTAGTATTTGGCCCCTCAGCACCTGTGGCACATACAACTTGGTCTCCACTCAAGCCAAACCATCTCTAACCATATAGTCATTCGAATGAGCCAGGAACCAATCATCAAGTTTTCGGGCTTCTTTTAGTTGTGCGGTTAAGTCATTAGATAAATCCACTTCTTGTTTCTTCTTTTGGGCTCTGGTGATCACTGGGGCAGCTAGATGTTTGGTCGAAACAATTGGGCTCATCACTTCCTGGTGAACACTATTATATTGAGGTAGTCTAGAGAGAGCATCCACCATGAAGTTCTTCCCCCCTGAAATGTACTTTAGTGAGAAATTGAACCACTTGAAATACTGGGCCCAGCGAACTTGTTTAGGGGATAGCTTCCGAGGCGTTTTTAAGGCTTCCAAATTTTTATGATCAGTCCATACCTCAAATGGATGTTTTAGGCCCTGTCACACTGCCCAACGGATGCAAAACGTATGTAAAAAGGATACAACGGACGAGCAAAATGTTCCATCCGTTGTTATCCGCTCTCAAAAGGGGCAAAAATTTGCATAACCGGAGTGGATAACACAGAAAGGAACGGACGCGGGGAGGACGCAGAGCGGATGGAAAGCGGATGCGGAACGGAAGCCCAGTGGATGGAAGCAGATGGGAGCGGATGGCACATCCGCAAGGCTTCCGGGGGACCTCAGCAAAGCGGACGCGGAACGGATACAGCGGATGCACAGCGGATGCACAGCGGATGAAGCGGATGCAGAGCGGAAGCCTAGCGGATGCACAGCGGAAGCCGAACAGATGCTGAGCGTTAATTGCACATGAGGGGAGGATGCATTGCGTAAGCCCTGCGGATATCAAGGGAAGCAGCTCGCACGTGGCCAGCATTTGGAGGAAAGACCTGCTGCTGGATACATCGAGTCCTTGCCTGCCCTGCCTGCATGCCTGCCTGCAAGCCTTGCTGCCAGCCTTCCTGCCAGCCTCCCTGCCAGCCTTGCTCTCTGCCTACCTGCCAGCCTTGCTCTCTGCCTGCCTGCCAGCCTTGCTGCCAGCCTGCCTTCCAGCCTCCCTGCCAGCCAGTCTGCCTGCCAGCCTTGGTGCCTACCTCCCTGCCTGCCTTCCTGCCAGTCTTCCTGCCAGCCTTCCTGCCAGCCTGCCTGCCAGCCTGCCTGCCAGCCTTGGTGCCTGCCAGCCTCCCTGCCAGCCAGCAACCTCACAACCATGGGGAAGAAGCGAAAGCCTCAGCAACCTGCCGCCATCCCTGGCAAGAGGGACAGGGCCACCCTCCCGCCCCCTGTCCCTGACTCTGCTTCTGCTGGGGCTTCTGCTGCTCGGGCTCGCTCTTCTGGTGCTGGAGCTTCTGCTGAAGCTGCTCCTGACGGTGGTGCTTCTGCTGGGGCTTACTCTGCTGAAGCTGCTCCTGGTCCTGTTGGTCCTGCTCATCCTGCTTGTGCTCCTGGACTTGCTCGTACTGCTCGACCTGCTCGTGCTCCTGGTCTTGCTCATCCTGCTCATCCTGCTCGTGCTCCTGGTCCTGCTCATGCTGCTGCTGCTGCTGCTGCTGCTGCTGCTGCTGCTGCTGTTGATCCTGCTGGTGCTGCTGCTGTTGCTGCTGCTGCTGATGATGATGATGATCCTGCTGCTGCTGCTGCTGATGATGATGATGATGATGATTATGATCCTGCTGGTGATGATGATGATGACGATGATGATAATGATGATGATGATGATGATGATGATGATCCTGCTGCTGCTGCTGCTGCTGGTGTGGAGGAGCAGCCCCTACTACCTGGGAGCCCCTCTGATGAGGGCCCATCTGTTCCTGCCAAAGGGAGGAAGAGACGTATGTGACAATGGGACAGGAGGCAATACTATATTGAGGAGCAACACGAGGATGAGGTGCTGCAGTGGCTGAGAGAGAATGACTATCTGTGGCGGAAGGGACACCGGCTGTACAGGGACACCAAAAGGAAGCAGGCTGCTAGGAGAGAGAGGGCGGAGAGTATGGGTTACACTTCGGAGGTGCTCCTCGGCTGGTGGAAGCACATGCACACCTGGTACAGGAAGCTGCACCTGAAGAAATCTGGCCAGGCCACGGTTAAGCTGACGGACAGAGAGACCTACGTCATGGCCAGGTGCAGCTTCCTGGAGGGTGAGATCCGCCACCGAGGAGCACCAGCAGCCCCTCTCACGACCCTCTCTCTCCGGCAGCCTGCTGAGAGCCAGTCCTCTTCCGGCCGAGAGTCAATCCCTGTCTCCAGGCAGGTTTCTGTGGAGCATGCCAGGGCGGAGAACCCACGGACAGGTGTTGTAACCGTGGTGGAGCGCGTGGAGGACTCCCTGGTGCAGTGGGAGAAAGGAGACGTCGCGTCCACCACAGCCGTAGCCGCATCCACCCCCCAGCTCCACCTCCACAGAAAGGCAGAGAGCCAGACAGCAGGAGGGGCAGAGCCACACTGTCCTCCTGGAGATCAGGGACACCATCCGCACCAGCATAGATCTCCTCTCTCAGCTGGTCAACACCGACTCCTCATCCTCCAACCGCAAGCCCTTCCTCACCTATGTCAATCAGACCCTCAGGAACATGGAAGAACCCCAGTACCAGCAGGTGAAGGACCGGATCACCAAGCTGCTTCACAACCCTCCAGACCCAGAGGAAGCTGCTCCCACCCAGTCCAGGTCTGCTTCTCCACCCCAGGTGATGTCCCTCCCATTCCAAGGCTTCCCACAGCCCCTCACCTACCAGGGCTACGGCTACCAGGAGGTCCAGCAGCACAGGCAGCAGCCCTTCCCAGTCCAGGTACAGAGTCATCGGGCGACACCATTGCCACCGGTTCCACTGATGCCACCGATGCCACCCACGCCAATGATACCACTGACGACAGCGATGCCACCCACGCCAGTCCTCACCCAGCTGCAGACCAGACAGCCCCATTACACTACTCCTTCCTCCACCCCACAGCCAAGCCCGGCCTCAGTACATCTGTCATCAGTACTGGGGCTGACACCCCATGGCATGGAGGAAGGACCTCTCAGCATCACGGGTCTGAGCCAGGTGTCCGAGAGCTTTCTCAACACACCGTCACCTGTTGTCCTCTCGGGGCCAGGCACCCCAGTGGTGCTTCAGACCAGCACTGCAGCAGCAACCACCTTCACAGCACCTGGATCCTTCACCCCTGAGACTGGGCACACCTCCGAGTGACCGTGAAAACTGCCAGAGACTGGGTGTGGACTTTATTTGGACATTTGACTTGGGTCATTTTTCTTTTACAGCTTGTTGTTCAATAAAGTTTATCTTTGATTCACACACTTGCTTCATTTCTTTTTTTTAATAAAGTCTTGGTGGAAACTTTTAGAATTGGTTGAAGCCTTTCCATGCTTGTGGGATGGGCTAAGATAGCAGTGGGGTGGGGAGGGATACCTTTGGGATGGGTAATAGCTGTGGGGATAGATAAACCTCCAGTATAAGCATAGTGGGACTGTATGGTCCACCCTCCCAGGTGCCACACCTATGGCCCTTTATTATCAGTAAGAATGTAATCATTGATCCACATATGTCAACATAAACACAACTCTTTATTAAACGCCCTGTTCATTGTAGGCCCACCCAACATACATGGCCCAATCTCATCAGTGTGATGAGACAGGCTGAAGGAAGCACCCATTAGTCATCTATCATTCTGTCTTGTCACTCCACTGCTCCAGCTGGGGAGTTGCATCAGTGTCTCAGGAGGTTGCGCTGCTTCTTCCCTTCACGTGAGGCTCTGTTGGGGCCTTGCACATCCTCAGTGTCTATCAGGTTTCACCCTTGCCTCCATTCCCCAGGCTCCATGTCCCCATTGCCTTGATGGAGGTCCACGAGCCTGTTCTGCAAGACTGGGTAGCGGGTGCGCATAAGATTGTGCAGGATGCAACAAGCTTCCACGATCCTCCTCATGGTCTCTGGGCGATGCTGCATGGTGGTGAGAAGTACCTGGAACCTGTTGGCCAGGATGCCAAAGGCATTCTCCACCACCCGCCTTGCCCTGGACAGCCTGTAGTTGAAGATCCTCTCTTCACGGGTGAGGAGTCTGGAAGTGTAGGGCTTCATGAGGTAGGTTCTGAGGGAGAAGGCATCATCCCCCACGATGAAGTAGGGCACATTTTGCATGTCGCTGGGCAGGGGGTCTGGATCTGGGAAGCCCATGATGAGGTTGCCTTCCAGCCCCTCCTTGAGGTCACTGGCGTTGTATACCTGGGCATCTGAACATGAGCCGTTGCCTGAAGCATCGATGTACATGAACTTGTAGTCAGCATCGACCATGGCAAAGAGGACGATGCTGAAGAAGCCCTTGTAGTTGAAATAAGTGGAGCCCAACTTGGGTGGTGCTTTGCAGGCCACGTGTTTGCCATCAATGGCTCCAATGGTGTGGGGGAAGTTCCACCTCTGATACCACTGCTCTGCAACTTTCTTCCAGCCTTCTTCAGTGGAGGGGCACTGGAGGAGCTCCTCCAGGTATTCTTCAATGATGGCCTGCACCACTTCTCTGACCAGGTGGCGCAGAGTGAGTGCCACCTTGAGCCCAGGTTCCAGGCTGGGCCGGAGGTTGGTGTTTGCCTTGGTCAACCTGGGTGTCAGTCGCTGCACAACTTCGTCAAACATGGCTGGAGGCATCCTCATGAAGTTCTGGAATGCCCGAGTGTCTTCGCTCCTGAGCTCCACCATCAGCTTGTTGTACAATCCGTACTCTGCTCTTCTCCCGATCCATCTTCAGACCCAGACGCTTCTTGGCCGCCTCTTTTTCTTCCCGTAGTAGAGTTCACAGAGCCTGTAGATGGCTTCGCACTGTTGCAGAAGGATGGTGGCTGCCAAAAGGACTGTGTTACGATCCACGGTGGACATGACTGGATGCTGTGGAAGAGCAAGAGTCAGATGAAGGCTGCAGAGGTCTGCACAGCTGGGCTGCTGGGCTGAAAGTGAGATCCAGATGTGTTGCTCCCCCTTTTTATAGGCAGTATAGGCATCCCTTTGCATCCTCTAGGCATCCTTAATATCCGAGATAGGTCCCCTCTGCGAACGTTTTTTCCGTTTTAAATGCTTTGTTTCCGTGCTGCATCCGCTAGGCATCCATTCTGCATCCATTCCGCGTCCGTTCCGCTTCCTCCCTGCATCCGAGCAGATGCGAGTTGTGCGGATGCAGAATGGATGCCTAGCGGATATAGTGGATACATAATGGATGCAGAACGGATGCCTAGCGGATGCGTAGCGGATGCAGAACGGACGAATTGGATACATTTTCTGCGCAAAAGTTTTGGGCAGCTCAAAACTTTCTGAGCGGATGAAACATCAATAGACGGACGCTGGATAGATAGAGAGGAAGCAAAACGGAGGCCGTGAGTACATCGCGTTAACCAACGGATGGCAAGCTTTTTTGTCCGTTTTACATCCTCTTTGCATCCGTTGGTGCAGTGTGACAGGGGCTTTTGCTCCTTCCAGGAAATGTCTCCAGGTCAGTAAGGCCCAATGAACTGCAAAAGCTTCTTTTTCTCAGAGGGACCACCTTCTCTCGGTTTCAGACAGTTTACGGGAGGTATACGCACAAGGTTGTAAGGTCCCTTTCTCATTGATTTGAAGTAACACCGCTCCAATGGCCACCTCACTCGCATCGGCTTGGATCATGAAGGCAGCCTCCATGTCTGGGTGCTTTAGCATTGGTTCTGCAGCAAACAGTCATTTTAGCTTTTCAAAAGCTGCTTGGCACTCCATTGGACCACTCCAACGGCTTGCTAGGCCTTGGCTTCACCTCTCCTTTAGTTTTTAAGAGATTTGTGATGGGCATTGCTATCTTAGCAAAAGCCGGGATAAATTGCTGGTAAAAATTTGCAAATCCCAAGAAGCTCTGAAGTTGTTTTCTGGTATGTGGAGGAGCCCATTCCAATATGGCACGCACCTTCTCTGGATCCATCTCTATGCCCTCAGATGAAATGCGATACCCCAAATAGTCAATTTTCTCTTGATGAAATTCACACTTGGACAGTTTAGCAAACAACTTAGTGGCACACAGTTTCTGTAGAACCGACTGCACCAGTTTCACATGTTCATCCAGAGTTTTCATGTAGATAAGGATGTCTCAAGGTAAACCAGAACCCCCCAGTATAAATGTTCATGTAACACCTGACTGATCATCTGCATGAATACAGCTGGGGCCCCTTGTAGGCCAAAAGGAAGAACGTTGAATTGGAAGCAACCCATCGGGCAGGTAAAAGCGCTCTTCCACTCATCCCCTTCCTTAATTCAAACTCGGTAGTATGCTTCTCTCAAATCCAACTTCGTGAAAATCTTCCCCTTGGCTAGGTGGGCCATCATGTCCTTCATCAAAGGCAGGGGGTACACGTTTTCCACGGAAATGGCATTCAAATTTCTGTAGTCCTCCACCAAACGTTTGGAGCCATCTTTCTTTTCACGGAACAACACAGGGGCCGCTACCTGGGGCCTAGCAGGTTGGATGAAACCACGTTCCAGATTTTTATCTATAAACAATCTTAGCTCCTCTAATTCTCATGGTGTCATTGAGTATAACTTCAGTTTCGGGAGCTTGACCCTAGGTAAAATTTCAATAGCACAATCTGTTGACCGGTGAGGTGGGAGCTCATCCGAGGCCTTTTCACTGAATACTTCCTTTAAATCCCAATATTCTTTTGGAATTTTCTCCTCCCCTTTCAAGGGTTTGGTACCTGTAGAAGCTATTTCAATTGGATTCTGAAGCTTCGGCTGAGATCGCCCCTCCTTTTCCAGTCGCTGATTGGTGCGTATGCGCAACGACCCCTTTTTTGAATTAACCTGGGGCTTCCATTTCCGGAGCCAGGGTAATCCCAGTATTAACAGTTGCTCCATCCCAGGGACCACAATAAAACGCAGAGTCTCATTATGCTCTCCCATGGTCATTTCCACAGGTTCCGTGATAAAATGTGCAGGGCAACCCCCAGCCACTGATCCATCTAATTAGCAAAAGGCAATGGGCATTTTTAAAGGTTTTAGTTTTAAGCCCATTTTCTCCACTACTCCCGTGTTGATTACACACCTTGTGCACCCAGTCTAGCAAGGCTAGCATTTCCCCTTCAACCCCTGAAGTGGGTACCCTCAACTTCACCGGAATGGTCATAGGGCCCTCGTTTGGACTTACCAGGAAGTCGTCTTCCAAGTCATAATCGCTTTCTTCAGGGGTAGTCGTGGTTTCCGACTCCTTTCCCGCTGGAGGGGCGACCTCTGCCACCTCTCTCGTCTTTAGCGCTGCTTCGCGAGGCTTCGCTGGGGATTTTTCAGGTTTCTTCCCTCCTTTTGGCACCCCCTTTGGTTCCAGCTTGACTTTGCAGTTCACAGCCCAGTGATCTTCCTTCCCGCATTGGAAACAGGCAGAGAGGTTGGGTCTTGCTGCCACTCCTCCCCTCTGAGGTTTGGGGACCTCTTGAGGATGTGGGGGGGGAGGCTTGCTACACCCAGGACCTCCCCGTTGTCTGCTTTGGGTTAAATCAATTTCCACTTCTTCTGCCAGCAAGTACCACATCTGCAAGTCATTCAGGTCTCTTCTAGCAATGCATCTCTGGTACACATCTTCGTTTAATCCATCTTTAAATGCTTCTATCAGGGCTTCCTGGGACCAGCCTCGGATATGACCTGCTAACTGTCTAAATTCTTGGGTGTAGTCAGCCACGGACCTCCGCCCCTGATTTATGGTCTTCATCCTGATCCAGGCCTTGCGCTCTGCCAATGGGTCCTCAAACCTAGCCCGTAGCACAGTCATGAACAGGTTATAATTCATCAACTTGGGAGCATTATCATTATGCAGGGTCACCATCCACTCTGCAGCTGTTCCCTCCAGAGCCCTGGTAACACATCTCACTTTGGCTGCTTCTGAGGAAAAATCCTCCCTGTATTCTTCCATATAGCTCCAAACTTGGGCTAGGAAAAACCCCAAGGTTTTGGGATTTCCCCTGTACTTTACTTCTTAGGAGCTCTATGCCTTCTAGGAATTACACCTCCCTCTGGGGGCCCCAGGGCTGCTGCTGGCTCGGGTTGATTTATGGGAGAGGGGGATGCTCTGCTTCTTGTAGCTGGGGCTACTCCCCCTTCCCCTTCATACCTTTGTGCAGCTTGGGGTTGTTCAAAGGCTTCATTAAGGAGTCTCCTGGCTTGATCCAGTGAGAGTTCTCTCTTTTCTCTCTCTTGCCATGGCTTCTCTTTTCCACGCCAGTGGGTGGTTGTGATCCCGGGGGGGGGGGGTCCTTCTCCAAATCTTTCCAGCCAACCCCCATCGACCATCTGGGCTTCACAGCTGGATCCTCTTCCAGATTGAGCTCTGCTAACGATTCACCTTCCTGTACCAGCAAAGAATCTTGCCCTCCAATGGCTCCCAGATCTTCCTGGTCACTAGTTGAAGATGACATGATGTTCAGGCCTCCTCGGAAGAAAATTGGGTGTTTTCTCTGGGTGGGCTTGTAGAGTGAGATTCAGAATAATGTCATGAGGTGCTCCATTCAAAATCCAAGAAAGAAATACTTAGACTCTTTAAGTTAGAGAAAAGATATCTTTTACTGAAAATGAAGTGGTAGCAACCAAAGAATTCTGAATCTGAGAAATTAGGCGTGCAAAAAGTGATGGAAATGTTCCCATCCCCAATAGTTCAGATGAAACTTCCAATTAGAAATTGTGAATATGATCATGTGGGCATCTTCAGGTGATGATGAGGCCTCTGTCCGTTGACCTTGGCATATTTTGATAAAGGGTTGCAGTTGCGCAGAGAAAAGAAAGCTAAGCGAGAAATAGAAACCTGACTCTGATGTATGCTCCTCCCTCCTCATTTACACAACAGAAAAATGTAACACCTCCAGCACACTTCCCAGACTCATCCCCTCCTTCCCCCCCCCCCCATTTCTTATGACAGCCGAAAGATGCAAAGCGATAGTAGCAGATCTTGAAGGCTGACAGTTTCTTTGGTAGCCATAAACTTTGATGATAGCAGCATGTTTATGGGATAGCTGACAAAATGGGGTTCAGAGTAGGTAGGCTTTTATACATTCTTTGGGGTTTGTGGATGAGATGCTTGTTCCTGTGCAATAATATGTCCTTCAATATTTTAATGGCTGTTGCCAGATTCCTGTGAAGTCATGGTTGGCTCCACAGGCAAAAGGGGAAATGCAAATCCTATGTCCATGGTGGAGACCCTATGGCACACATGCCTCAGGTGGCAAGCAGAGCCCTCTCTGTGTGCACGCACGCTATCACACTAGCTTGGCTCCGCCATACATGCACACATGCCTCCCAACGGCCAGCTGATCTTTGAGTCTCAGCAACGCATGCATGAGGGTGCATATGTGGGGACGGGGTGCATGTGGGAGGGGGCACATGCGTGGGGTGGTGACCCCATGTGCGGGTAGTATGGGGTATGTTCAGTGCACACTTTGGACACTCAGTGCCAAAAAGGTTCGCCATCACAGTCCTAGTTTTGTTTGTCTGAGCTAATCTTGTCAGCTTTGGCTCCTTGCCTACTGTGCTATTTATTTGGAGTTTCTGACTCTCTTTGCTTATGCATAGAGTGGCCCACTAGCCCAGTCTTTTTAAATAGATACAAAATCTCCATCCCTAAAGACTAGCCTCTTCTCAGATTTCTGCTTGAGGTTCTTTTCTTATAGCAGGAAGACTGGGGCTGCTTTCTGTGTTTAAGATGTTTCTCCTCTTCTCCTTCAGGAGAAATATTCTATTCTGCCTATTTTTAATATTAAGATAAGGAATATTATGGGGAGGGGAACTTTCCTACAAACCCAATAATTTGCAGGAAAAGAGGAAGTTACAAAACCAGAGTAGGAAGGTGGCATTGTTTTTATAGTATTTGCTTACCTTCGGTTACTGAATATTGATGGCATGTTCCATTTCTGGATATACTGAGAAAATAAAGTTTGTGAGTTCATAACATAACTTTACTATGCAATTAAAGTTACTGTGAGGCTGCATGTTTTATTTTCACCAATTTGCAAGTTGGGTTCCACTCAGGCCCCTTTGTGCTCTCTGCATTGTGTTCTTAGGCCTTGCCAGGGTGCCAGAATTTTACCTTTAGAATTAGCCATAGAATCTACCACTACCATCATCTCAGTGTTTTAAGTACACATTGTTTTATTTTATTTCATTGTGAGTTAATCATTTAAAATAATTGCTTTCATAATTTGAGAAGACTAAATGCCAAAGGCACACGGAACACTGTTACCTTCCCACCAAAGTGGTCCCTATTTTTCTACTTGCATTTTTACATGCTTTCAAACTGCTAAGGTTGGCAGAAGCTGGGACAAGTAATGGGAGCTCACTCCGTTACGCGGTGCTAGGAATTCGAACTGCCGAACTGCTGATCTTTCTGATCGACAAACTCAACATCTTAGCCACTGAGCTATCGCGTCGCTGTATTTAGCCCTACATGTATATAAAATTATTTTTTCCAACATCAGAAAGACTTGTTTTCCAATCACAATATTTTTTTCTAACAAATCTTTATTTTCAAGAACGCATGCTAGTGATAATATAAAATCAACAATGATGCACTTTCCAAATTTCCCCAAAGAAATGTACGACGAGCCACATAATCAATCGGCTAACATGACCATAGATTTGAAGGCACTGGATTACAGCCAGTCAGGAAATTATTTCAGTACCAGTCTTTAGCCTTAAGGCCCTGTCACACTGCCCAACGGATGCAAACCGGACACAACGGACGAGCAAAATGTTCCATCCATTGTTATCCGCTCTCAAAAGGGGCAAAAATTTGCATAACCGGAGCGGATAACACGGACGGGGGGAGGACGCAGGGCGGATGGAAAGCGGATGCGGAACGGAAGCCCAGCAGATGGAAGCGGATGGGAGCGGATGGCACATCCGCTAGGCTTCCGGGGGACCTCAGCAAAGCGGATGCGGAACGGATACAGCGGATGCAGAGCGGATGCAGAGCAGATGCAGAGCGGATGCACAGCGGATGCAAAGCGGAAGCCTAGCGGATGCCGAGCGTTAATTGCGCATGCGGGGAGGATGTATTGCGTCAGCCCCGCAGATATAACGGAAGCAGCTCAGAAGCAGGTCACCATTCAGAGGAAAGACCTGCTTCCAGACACATCGACTGCCTTGCCTGTCCTGCCTGCATGTCTGCCTGCAAGCCTTGCTGCCAGCCTTGCTGCCAGCCTGCCAGCCTTGGTTCATGCCTGCCTGCCAGCCTTGCTGCCAGCCTTGCTGCCAGCCTGCCTGCCAGCCTTGGTGCCTGTCTCCCTGCCAGCCTTCCTGCCAGCCTTGGTGCCAGCCAGTCTGCCTGCCAGCCTTGGTTCCTGCCTGCCTGCCAGCCTTGGTGCATGCCTGCCTGCCAGCCTTGGTGCATGCCTGCCTGCAAGCCTCCCTGCCAGCCTTCCTGCCAGCCTTCCTGCCAGCCTTGGTTCCTGCCAGCCTCTCTGCCAGCCAGCAACCCCACAACCATGCAGAAGCACAGCAAGCCTCAGCCATCTGCTGCCAGCCCTGGCAAAAGGGACAGGGCTACCATCCCGCCCCCTGGCCCTCACTCTGGTTCTGCTGGGGCTTCTGCAGCATGGGCTCGCTCTTCTGGGGCTGGGGCTTCTGCTGCTTCTGCTTCTGGAGGAGCTGATGACAAGCACTCCAGCACCAGCCACCTCCACAGCACCTGCACCCTTCACCCCTAAGACTGAGTGACCAAGAGGAGTGCCAGAGACTCATTTTTGTCTTATAGCTTGTTGTTAATAAAGTCTATTTTTGATTCACACACTTGCTTCATTTCTTTTTTTTAATAAAGTCTTGCTGGAAACTTTTAGAAATGGTTTAAGCCTTTGCATGCTTGTGAGATGGGTTAAGATAGCAGTGGGATGGGTTGAGATAGCTGTGGAATGGGCAGGGATACCTTTGGGATGCGTAATAGCTGTGGGATAGATAAACCTCCAGTGCAAGCGTAGTGGGACTGTATGGTCCACCCTCTCAGGTGCCACACCTATGGCCCTTTATTATCAATAACAATATAATCAATCATCCACATATGTCAACATAAACACAACTCTTTATTAAATGCCCTGTTCATTGTCGGGCCACTCAACATACATGGCCCAATCTCATCCATGTGATGAGACAGGCTGAAGGAAGTATCCATTAAGCATCTATCATCCTGTCTTGCCACTCCACCGCTCCAGCTGGGGAGTTGCACCAGTGTTTCAGGAGGTTGCCCTGCTTCTTCCCTTCACGTGAGGCTCTGTTGGGGCCTTGCACATCCTGAGTGTCTATCAGGTTTTGCCCTTGCCTCCATTCCCCAGGCTCCATGTCCCCATTGCCTTGTTGGAGGTCCACGAGCCTGTTCTGCAAGACTGGGTAGCGGGTGCACATGAGATTGTGCAGGATGCAGCAAGCTTCCATGATTCTCCTCACGGTCTGCTGGTGATGCTGCATGGTGGTGAGAAGTACCTGGAACCTATTGGCCAGGATGCCAAAGGCGTTCTCCACCATCCGCCTTGCCCTGGACAGCCTGTAGTTGAAGATCCTCTCTTCACGGGTGAGGCATCTGGAAGTGTAGGGCTTCATGAGGTAGGTTCTGAGGGAGAAGGCATCATCCCCCACGATGAAGTAGGGCACATCTTGCGTGTCGTTGGGCAGGGGGTCTGCATCTGGGAAGCCCATGATGAGGTTACATTCCAGCTCCTCCTTGAGGTGACTGGCGTTGTATACCTGGGCATCTGAAGATGAGCCGCTGCCTGAAGCATCGATGTACATGAACTTGTAGTCAGCATCGACCATGGCGAAGAGGATGCTGCTGAAGAAGCCCTTGTAGTTGAAATAAGTGGACCCCGACTTGGCTGGCACTTTGCAGGCCACATGCTTGCCATCTATGGCTCCAATGGTGTGGGGCAAGTTCCACCTCTGATACCACTGCTCTGCAACTTTCTTCCATCCTTCTTCAGTAGAGGGGCACTGGAGGAGCTCCTCCTTGTATTCTTCGATGATGGCCTGCATCACTTCTCTGACCACAATGCTGATGGTGTTGGGTGGCACCCTCCAGCCGTACTGCATGCTCCTGTAGGTGATCCCTGAGGCCAGGTGGCATAGAGTGAGTGTCACCTTGAGCCCAGGTTCCAGGCTGGGCTGGAAGTTGCTGTTTGTCTTGGTCAACCTGGGTGTCAGGCGCTGCACAATTTCATCAAACATGGCTGAAGTTCTGGAATGCCTGAGTGTCTTCGCTCCTGAACTCCACTATCAGCTTGTTGTACAGTCCGTCCTCTGCTCTTCTGGCAAACCATCTTCGGACCCAGATGCTTCTTGGCCGCCCCTTTTTCTTCCCGTAGTAGAGTTCACAGAGCCTGTAGATGGCTTCGCACTGTTGCAGAAGGATGGTGGCTGCCGAAAGGACCGTGTTACGATCCACGGTGGACATGACTGGATGCTGTGGAAGAAGAAGAGGCAGATGAAGGCTGCAGAGGTCTGCACTGCAGGGCTGCTGTTCTGAAAGTGAGATCCAGATGTGTTGCTCCCCCTTTTTATAGGCAGTATAGGTGTCCCTTTGCATCCTCTAGGCATCCTCTAGGCATCCTCTAGACATCCTTAATATCCGAGATAGGTCTCCTCTGCGAACGTTTTTTCTGTTTTAAACGCTTTGTTTCCATGCTGCATGCGCTCTGCATCCGTTCTGCATCCGTTCTGCGTCCGTTCCGCTTCCTCCCTGCATCCGAGCGGATGCGTGTTGCGCGGATGCACAGCGGATGCCTAGCGGATATAGTGGATGCGTAATGGATGCAGAACGGATGCGTAGCGGATGTCTAGCGGATGTAGAACGGACAAATTGGATACATTTTCCGTGCAAAAGTTTTGGGCAGCTCAAAACTTTCTGAGCGGATGAAACGTCAATAGACAATGCTGGACGGATAGAGAGGAAGCAAAACGGAGGCAGTGAGTACATCGCGTTAACCAACGGATGGCAAGCTTTTTTGTCCGTTTTACATCCTCTTTGCATCCGTTGGTGCAGTGTGACAGGGGCTTTAGGTAGAGTTTGCTCCTAATTCTGGCAGACCTGTCCTCCACCATAGGCCTCACACCATTTTCAGGCATGAGCATTAGCACTGGCCCCCTTAACCCCGCATTTGGTTCACCCCACATTACAAGTCCTGCCTACAGAAAATGGCCCTCTTGGACCTTGCATGTCACACTGGGCTCCCAGACTAGCAAGCTAGGATTCTTGCTTAATTAAGTTTGAGATTGTTTCAGCCCCAAAATATCTGGGAAATAAAGAACGCCTGTTCACAATACAGGAACGTTTAAATGACTACTTGTGCAAACAGTCCCTGCAAGAGACTCCAAAAGCCAGACTGTTCTGTTTGGGTAATAAAGTACGCAAGACCGGTGTTCCAACAAACAGCTCTTTATTTAAACCATTTAGTGACTTGTAGCGGAACATTTGCCGAAGGCGCGGCAGCCTTTTTTATAGCGGCTGCTCGTGGCCAATGACAGTCCTTTGAGAATTCCCGCCATGAGGCGGGCCAATCGCATTGGTGCTTTATTGACTAATCCTAGTGCAGCCTGCTTGGCCGATCAGATATAGTTATTTGGAGTCTTCTAATTTCTATACACAACACCCCTCCCCTCTTGGTTTCGTCTAACGTGCATAACGTAGTGTTTCTATACACAACACAGACAATAGTTGTTTTTAAGGTTATGCCTGCCAGACCGAGGACCGGAGAACAAAAACCTGTCAGATAACTGACCTGTTAGCCTGTTACACAAATATCAAAACAACACAAGAGTTCTGTGATACAGAGTTTTAATACATTTACCTTCACTTTGATTTTGTGGATTTTGAGGACTATGAGGTGCATGGAGCAAAGTCCAGTGAGAAAGTTGATGTTAAATACATTTGATTGCGCAGTGTGACAAAAAGCATCAGAAATAAACAAGATTGTTAACCCGTTTAGAAGATAAATCTCTGGATAATCATCACAAATAAGGTGCAGAGGATCTTGAATTTGGTCTGTGGATACGCCGGTAAAATTGAGCGTGGAGGAAAATTGACCTGCTTTTCGGAACGTGCAACAGATATTCAAGCACTTTTTCTTTGTACTTTTTCCGCGGCTCCTGTAGGGGGCGCAAGCGAAGAGACTGGAGCCACCACACCGGCACTGTGGCTCAGTCACGTGGGTAGCAAGCGCGACGTTGCGTGCTGAAGTCAGACGCTGTTCGGCGCCGCCGGTTTGGCTATTCGCCCGCCATTTTGGCCCGCTCTGTGTGAAAGCAGCTCAGGCGGTCGCTTCGGCCTCGGTAAGTGGGATCTCGAGGCGGCGTTACCTGGCAAAGAGCGGAAGGGGAAAAGGAGGAGGGAGGTGGAAATGCGGTGCCGGCGATCCTTCAAAAGGCTTCGGGCAGGGGGAAATCTCCCGCTGGAGAGAGTCGGGTGGCCCGCGGCGAGCCCCCGCGTCCTTTTCCTGCGCCTTTTCTCCCTTGCGCCTTTGGGGTCTCAGGGATGAGCTGAGGGAAGACCCACGCCTCGAGCTGCCTATTTTACTCCTGACGCAGGACAAACGGAAATTTGGGGGAAAGGGAGGGGGGGGCAGAGAAGACCGTAGGAATCGGAGGTCCCCCTCCTTTTTTTTTTTTTTTTTCCCCAACATCCGGTTTTTCGTTCTTGAAGGTTCCGGCGTCGTTTCCTACCTGAATTCCTCCCAATCCCAATTCTCCCAACAGCCTCGAATCCTCCTTTTATCCTCACCTTTCCTTCCTCTTCCGGCATTTCTCTCCTTTCAGATTTGTTCCTTCTGGGGGACATGAGTAACTTAGGTGACTAAGCCTGGCCGAAGATTGCTCCAGGCTGCTGTTCCTGGGCTTGTGCTCAATTTGAAAGTGATTTAGGGTGAGGCAAAGGATAACATTTTATGGAGGGGAGCTGGTAATACAGAGTTGTTGAGGGGGGGGGGGGGGAAATAGGAGGAAAGAATAAAGAATATTACACATGTTCGCTGCCTTGAATTACTTAGAAAGTCATAAAAGATGGGATTAAAATGTAGTAAAACAACCCATTCAGAGCAGGCAGGAAGGACAATTGAGTATTAAAGAGGATTCTGAGAGTAACAGCTCAGTTATCAAATCGTGCATATGATTGTCTGAAAAATAAGACATTCCTTGCGGGTCATCTGGATGTGGAGGTCATCATTAGAAGCCTTTTTTTCTGGAAGAGTACTGAGTTTTTCCAGTACTGAGTTATTTTCCATTTGAAATATGCATTCCAATATCGTTCCTGTTTCGATTTCCCTGTGGTTTTGCTGAGTCCTTTGGTAGTTTTATGATATGACTACCTTGGTGGTGATATGTTTTTCCTAGAAGAAATTACAGGGGACTGACGCAGAATGGATGAATTTGTCAAAGTGGTTATCAGCCCTTTAAGGTAGTCCAGACAATCATCAACCATGTGTTTTAACATCTTTATTATAACTCTACAATCTGAAAGCATTTCTTCTCTCATTTTCTTTTACTTTCCAGAAAACCAGGGAGAAATTTTTCCAAAATGCTTCCCACATCCTTTTTCCTTTTGTGTGCTGAGATACCTTTTGCATAACAATTAGCTAATCTGCAGCTCTTCCTCTTATCCTCCAAGGTCATTCTTGCATACATTTGGAAGTTTAAGTCTCACTTTGTGTCATACCAAAAAAAGTATAGGAGGCAAAATGTGACTACCTAGACAGTTGTCCCAAAGATGCTATTTTTTTCTTTCCAAAAAAGCAACTGGATTTCCTGGGATATTTTTTTTTCTTTAAAAAAGTTTTGCTTCTTATCCAAGAAGCTTTTTCAGATCTAACTGAAAAAAGCATCTTTGAGACCTGGATGATGAAGAATCACCATAGACATCCATATGAAAACAGTTGCTGAAAAACAAGACTTCTTAAAACTATTGTCCAAATCACAGTCATACTCAGGTAAATTAGTTGAATTTTCACCCTTATCATTTGACTGGTTTAGTCACTGAGAGCTGTTTTATGAAGTATGGCCTAGGCACCATATCTGTTCTGTGGTAGCCTACACTTAATGGAACATTCTCCATCCCTGAAGTATGCAGAGTCACTTTTTTATTACTGTTGCATGAATAAGCCACGACTGTTGTTTCAGCGGATTTTTGATTGTTATTCATCTGCCACGTTTAACTTTTGGTTTTAATATGTATGTTTATTTTGTGTAGTGCTGTCTAGAGATCTCCAAGATTATAAACGTTATAATGAATCTTAAGGCTTTATTTTTGGAACAAAGAAACGTTCAAGGCAATCTCTTTTACCTTGTGATTTTGAGAGGGGGAGAGACGGCACTATTAAAAAACCTGAGGTAGAAGATTCTCGGTATTTTGTTTTTGGTGAGATTACATATTCTTTTCTCATTTCCTTTGCTTAGTGGCTTTCTGTGAATATTTTTGAATATCAGTTGTCTGAATGCAGTATATATAAATGATCTCTGCTGCCTTTTCTTTTTTTAAAATAAATTTTGTTAAGTTTTCAAATTAAAAAAATAAATAAATCTGTATACATTGTTATCAACATCAAGACATCTTTTGCATCTCCTTACATTTTTCAGTATATGTATTTACTTATTCCTTTACCATTACATCTCTACTGCCTTTTCTCTGTCATTTGCTGCTAAAACAGTTAATCAAGCCTGTATGTTGGTTGAAGTCATGACTGCAAACTAAACTTCATATTATATTAACAGGTCTTGTATCTCATTGTTCTTTTGTCCTGAATACTTTGGTAGTTCCTCTTTATTGTTAAATCTGAATCAGCCAGATAAGATTGAAAATCATTTTCTGATCTACACTGCTCAAAAAAATAAAGGGAACACTTAAGCAAAACAATGTAACTCCAAGTCAATCACACTTATGTAAAATAAAACTGTCCACTTAAGAAGCAACACTGATTGACAATCAATTTCACATGCTGTTGTGCAAATGGAATAGACAACAGGTGGAAAGCATAGGCAGGTAGCTAGACATCCCCAATAAAGGAGTGGTTCTGCAGGTGGTGACCAGAGACCACTTCTCAGTTCCTATGCTTTCTGGCTGATGGTTTGGTCACTTTTGAATGCTGGCGGTGCTGTCACTCTAGTGGTAGCATGAGATGGAGTCTACAACCCACACAAGTGGCTCAGGTAGTGCAGCTCATCCAGGATGGCACATCAATGCGAGCTGAGGCAAGAAGATTTGCTGTGTCTGTCAGCGTAGTGTCCAGAGCATGGAGGTGCTACCAGGAGACAGGCCAGTACATCAGGAGACGTGGAGGAGACCATAGGAGGGCAACAACCCAGCATCAGGACCTCTACCTCCGCCTTTGTGCAAGGAAGGACAGGAGGAGCACTGCCAGAGCCCTGCAAAATGACCTCCAGCAGGCCACAAATGTGCATGTGGCTGCTCAAACGGTCAGAAACAGACTCCATGAGGGTGGTATGAGGGCCCAACATCCACAGGTGGGGGTTGTGCTTCCAGCCCAACACCATGTAGGACGTTTGGCATTTACCAGAGAACACCAAGATTGGCAAATTTGCCACTGGCACCCTGTGCTCTTCACAGATGAAAGCAGGTTTACACTGAGCACATGTAACAGACGTGACAGGATCTGGAGATGCCATGGAGAATGTTCTGCTGCCTGCAACATCCAGCATGACCAGTTTGGCAGTGGGCCAGTAATGGTGTGGGGTGGCATTTCTTTAGGGGGCCGCACAGCCCTCCATGTGCTCGCCAGAGGTAGCCTGACTGCCATTAGGTACCGAGATGAGATCTTCAGACCCCTTGTGAGACCATATGCTGGTGTGGTTGGCCCTGGGTTCCTCCTAATGCATGACAGTGCCAGACCTCATGTGGCTGGAGTGTGTCAGCAGTTCCTGCAAGATGAAGGCATTGATGCTGCGGACTGGCCCACCCGTTCCCCAGACTTGAATCCAACTGAGCACATCTGGGACATCAGGTCTTGCTCCATCCACCAATATCACATTGCACCACAGACTGTCCAGGAGTTGGGGGATGCTTTAGTCCATGTGTGGGAGGAGATCCCTCAGGAGACCATCCGCCACCTCATCAGGAGCATGCCCAAGCGTTGTAGGGAGGTCATACAGGCACGTGGAAGCCACACACACGACTGAGCCTCATTTTGACTTGTTTTAAGGACATTACATCAAAGTTGGATCAGCCTGTAGTGTTTTTTTCCCCTTTAATTTTGAGTGTAACTCCAAATCCAGACTTCCATGGGTTGCCAAATTTGATTTCAGTTGATAATTTTTGTGTGATTTTTTTTTGTCAGCACATTCAACTATGTAATGAACAAAGTATTTAATAAGAATATTTCATTCATTCAGAACTAGGATGTCTTATTTTTGTGTTCCCTTTATTTTTTTTGAGCAGTGTATATTGAAAGAATCACATTCAGTTTGGATAAAGTTGATCAAAGTGAACTACAATGGTGTAAGAAATATTTCAAATGAAAGGCTCATTTATATAACAGTAAATTGGGACTCTTAATATGACTCCTGAGTAAAAATGATATGAATAAAAGATAATTATGTGATTGTTATCTTGATAACAGAGATACATGTTATTATTTTAAGGCAACCTTCTTACAACTCAGTTAATTATAAACCTAGATTACAAAAACTTGTTTCAAGACTGCAAAGTTGGTAGTTGTTTCAAACCTACATGATAAGTAATTATAAACCTCAAAGAGTTGGAAGTAATCTAGCAACACACATTGATTTCTACAATTTTGTGAATAGTGAGGACATAGTCATGTTGGTATAATTAAGTTGAAATTGTGTTCAACTTCTACATGTAGTGAAATTTTGTAGAACTAGTGATAGATTATATTAAAGAAGCTTTCATTTATTCACTCTTTTTTCATAATATTTTATTACTTCCTGTAATGACCTTATCTCCAGGATATAAAAATTCTAGAGCTAAAAACTCTTAACTTGAATAAGTTCTGTTATTGCTGTTGAAAAGTTAGGAACCAAATGTTTCTCTGAACAGTTTCAACATGATATATGCAGGGAGTTTTTTTCCCCTTATATACTTGACTCCTCTTTATGCCACTTAACCTTTGCAGCATTTGCATTATTCAGGATATTGGATTATAATATATCTTTTTTAACATGTTGACTTTAATTTTTCTTATTTTTTTCATGAAAAATTATGGATATTTTTGCTTCCTCCCACCCTGGCAATTAATTTTCTTTTAAAAACAATTCCCTCTTTAAAAGTGCCATGTTAAATCACATGTGAATTAAAGTACCTTTATATATATAGACTTCAAATATTTTTGAAGCCATAACCCATCTATCCTTTGTAGATTATTTTATATTAAAGCAATGATGCCTGTCCAAAAAAAGGAGGCTCTTTTCCCAAATTAAGTTAATTTTAATCAAGCTTTGTACTGTATTGGTTAATTCTATGCTTTTTTTAAAAATGTGATGTTTCAATTTCTTGAGGAATTGGGTTTTCATATTTTGGCAACTAAGTAAGACAGTAGTAGAAGTGATGTTTTAATAGTGCAAATGCTTGAGCAGAGGAAAATAACTAGTCTGTTACTGAATAATGATCACAGAAGATCCACATTATTAGAACCAGAATTTAACATTGATTAGCAGACATCATTTACATATTCAAATATTTATGCAAATATAAAAACTTTTAAACAGTGGCATATATTATGTAAGTTTAGAATCCACAGTGTGTACTGCAATAATCTGGTTTTCCTGGACTATGCAATATACTTATTAAGGAAGACAGAAGCCTCAACATAGAAGTACAGAGAAAACCCACAAGTAACCAGATGACTGCAAAGAGTATAAAATCCTTTCATTCCCCACCATTCAGTCAGAACTGAAGAGATGTTTCGGGTGAGAATGTTTTCAAGAAAAAAACCAAGAATGTCCAGTTCCCTTTGGGACAACCTTGACCTGGATGATTGGGAATATCCATAGGCAGTTGCCATTGCTTGTTCCAGTTTTAATAGTTTTTTTCCTCTCACTTCACTTTTTTTTTTTTTGAGAACAGTCCAGCACAATTCATCATCAATGATATGGTTGATGACTCAGTCAGGGATTAGGACCTGGCCAACTCCTACTGGTCATTTTATGCTGCTGCAATCAATTCTTTCTCCATCACCGCTCTTGATGGCCATTTTGCCTTGAATTGTATAAGAGGCTGGATACCTTGGTTTTTGCAAAGCCACAAGAGATATCAGCCGTGAAGGCAGTACACAGTATGCTGAAATACTTTCCTGTATCTCATAGCCTGAAGCAAAGTTTTTGAATATATCTGTTCGGTTGTGCTCTCTGTCAGGTACTATTCTATATGTAAAATTCCATGTTTGAAAACTATTCATTTATATACTGAGAAAGCTGACATTGGTGAAATAATAATATCCATTTAGTTTACAGGTAAGCTACAGAATGGTCTTTGCTTAAGATTATAAAAATTGTTTCTCTTTGGAGACAAATTCTTCCAAGAGTCCAATTGTCAATGCTTCTGTAATATCAAGAATTTGTTCCTCTTTGAAGCCATCCATGTTCAACAGATAATGACTAATACATTAGACAGGCAGTCATTTTTATGAACTTTTGATTTCTGCAGAAGTATTTTCAAGGCTTTTATGGTTTCACAGTGAGCAAAATTTAATGTTTAATCACAGCGTATGCATTTACCTTGATGTATTCTGCTAGTACTGCTATTTGTTTTTCTTAAGACTTTTGCACTTTAAAAGAAATTTTATACTATGAAAATCATTCATTAATTACAGTTAAGCTGTAATTTCGTATCCTTTTTTTAAAAAAATAGAACAATCAATGCAGATGAACATAACAATATTGTTATATAAAATAATAGAGGGATTTCTTCAACTGCATCTCTAATTAGATAGTTCTGTGATGGAGTATTTGTTGTTAACAGCTATTTTCAAGTTCCTGTAAACTTAAGAATATTACACAGTGTATTTTTCCTAAAATTCCATTTTAGGAAAATGGAAGTTTAGCATGCTGTTCATACGTTACAAAAGCAAAGTAGATTTTATATATGCTATTCTTTGCAGACTGGAGGTGCTAGGGTATGTTCCTTGCATGTGTTTACATATTTATCTTATATTTTACTGTATGAAATGTTCTAAATCTGGCAGCGTTATGCTATGTTCTGATGCTTGTTTAGTTGGTGCAAGACCTTACAAATTACCCCACAATGTACTTTAAAGCAAATCTAGTCTTTCTATGTAAAATTTGACTTCTGAATTAAATGTTTTAAAAGCTATTCACCAATGAAGAATGGAAACTCGCAAGTGCAGAAAGTTGAAAAGATTTGTTCGGGTTTAGATTAATTAAACTATCTAGATTAATCTAGATAGATTGATATAATATGTGGGTAAAAACCTATTTTCTGTTTTCTATAGTTGGATCAGACAGTAACTTATCTGATCTCAAATACTTTATGGCAATGGAAACATTTTGAATTTATAGTCCAACACACTGGTCAGCAAACATTTTTTGTAAATGACTATATTCATCTCCCACAGTAGTTGGCTTCTGAAAGGCCACTACCCTTACCCTGGACCAACCCATCCTCCGGTCCAGTTCTAACCCCAGAAGCTTGGTGGAGGCTCAGGCCTGGTGATCTGCTACCCTCTTTTCCAACCAGCTCTCAACTACAGATCATGTAAAAGCAGGTGGTGGGCCAGATTTAGTTGTGGACAATAACTTGCTGGCCCCTGGCCTCAAAGATTGATACTTGGGCTAAGAAAATATCTGTAGAGAGTTTGATTATCTGAACTTTGATGTATAAATCTTAATGTTAACTATTCCAAATGCATGAATATAGATTGATTCAAGCACAAAGTTACTTGGAAGCATATTAGTCGCATTCATTTTAGATTGTCCCATCACTTTGATACATGATACAATATTTTGATATTTGTCTTACTGTTACTAAAAATCAGCTTTTTAACAGGATTTCTGCAGCACACTTAACAATTTCATTATTTGTTATGCTATTTCATATATTGGAAAGAGCTACCACAGAGTTTTTTAAGGAGCAGCTGCACTACATTCTGAATATCCCAATTCTCATGATAATTATATTGTTGCATGGATGAGTCTGTGTTTTTTAGGTTGTTTTGACTCTGTCAGTTTATTGTTTCTTTTCAGGGGGTGAGCAAGGAGATTCCAGACTCAATGAACTGAAATGTCTGAGAAGTCAAGCCAGAGCACAAAAGCAAAGGACGGGAAAACAAAGTATGCAACACTTAGTTTATTCAATACATATAAAGGAAAAACCCTGGAAACACAGAAAACTACAGGTATGTTTGTTAAACTGAACATTTCCTACCCATTTACTGGGTCTTGGTTGGTTGTAATTTTGTTGTGTGCAGAAATATCAGCACTTAAGGCATTTTAACTTCAGGTTTTCAATTTTGCATCCTAGTTAATTTACATGCCTGACAGTTTTATAGTTAATAATCAGATATTTTTAAATAATGATACTAAAAGAACTATCTCTAAAAAGCCTTGTGGCAAGATTGTACATAAATACCAGTGTGCTTTGTCTTTTGATAATCTGGCATTGAGTCCATGGATTTCATCTATCATCTCTTAAATATTTGTGTTTGATTTGTATATATTTTATTTTATTACATTGTTCATTTTTATGAATATTTTAACGAAAAGCAGCTTATATCCATAATAAATAATACATGTGTACTTGAGCAACAAATTCACAGTGAATACAAGTTCCATAAGCAAAGAAGGGAAATGGAGAATTTCACAATTCCTTTTGTAGTTGCTGCTCTTTAAAAGAGAGCAATAAACAAAAATAGAACTAATTTATGCTTGATTTAAGGCTAGGTCCCACTGGCCGACGGATGCAAAACGTATGCAAAAAGGACGCAGCGGATGAGCAAAATTTTGGGGGAGGCTCCATCCGTTGTCATCCGCTCCAAAAAGTGTTGAAAATTTGCATAAACAGAACAGAAAAGAATGGAAAAGAACGGACGTGGGTAGTATGTAGCGGGGATGTTAAACGGATGTTCATAGGAAGCCTAGCGGATGTATATCGGATGCAAACCGTTCACTGCGCATCCTTTCTATTTCCGTGCTACTAACGCTGTGTAGACGTTCCGTGTGCCTTTTGTTTCCTCTTTCCATTTTCAGCTGCAACGGATGTGAGTTGCGAGGATGCCCAGAGGATGCAGAGAGGATACAGTGGACGTTTAACGGATGATAAACAGACATAGAGCGTTTTTTGCTCAGATGTCATGGATTTACATCGTACACAGCGGAAAGTTCATCCGTTCACAAAGTTTTGTGCAGCTCAAAACTTCTTGCACAGATGAAATCGCAGTGGACGGATGCTCGATAGATAGAGCGTATGAAACACGTATGCAATGAGTACACAACGGATGCATAGCGTTTTCCAATGGATGGCAAGCTTTTTTAACGTTTTACATCCTCTTTGCATCCGTTAGTGCAGTGGGACAGGGGCTTTAGGAAACAGTTCTCTCTATAAATATCATAGCTCAGCTTTAAACTTTAATGATGTTTTGTGTTGTTTACTATTTTTAAAAAATAAGATTATAGAAGAATAACCAGATATTTAACGTGCTATATTCACTTGTCCAATATTAATTTGGAAATCAAGAGTTTTATTTTTCTCCTTCACTATTTGCAAGTAAGTGAGCGGGTAGGAATTTGTTCCAAGTTTTTCAATGGCCAGAAATATAATTTTTAGTAGTATTTTGCCAGCATTTTTTTTCAAGATAAAAGGATGAGTAGAAATATGAATGCATATTAACAATTCACAATCTCTTTCTTGCATAGTTACAGCTCGTCATGGATTACAAAGTCTTGGGAAAGTTGCTGTTTCACGGAGAATGCCCCCTCCAGCTAACCTTCCTAGTCTTAAAGCAGAAAACAAAGGCAATGATCCCAATATAAACATTGTGCCTAAGGATGGCACAGGTTGGGCTTCTAAACAAGAACAACATGAGGAAGAAAAGTAAGTTGCACTGCAAATCATCCTTCCTGTTATTTATGTAATGTTTTAGCATATGCTATGGAGTGTTAAGAATTCTACAGGTTGTCCTTGCAAACCATTCATTCAGTGACTACTTGAAGTTACAATAGCAATGAACAAATAGTAGTTATGGATGGTCCTTGAAGTTGCTGCATCCCTGCAATCACGTAAGAATTTGGATGCTTGGCAGCCTGCCTAAATTTACAACTGCAACACTGGTCTCAATTTCTCCAACTGCCTAACTCCCTCCCACCTTTTGGGTATCTTGCTTCCATTTCTGCTGCCTATCTCTTCTGCCCCCCCAGTCACCCCCAGCTGACCTTCATCAACTTCCTCCTGCCAAGGAAGGGCAGCTGCTGACTCTTCACAAGACCCATTATTAATTATTAGTAATAACATTAATTATAAATTTTATAAGAATTTCATGCAAATGCTAGCACTTTAGTTATCTTATAATTTATTACCTGTGTTTCCTCTGAGTAAAAAGAAATCAAATCCCTCAATTTCATTCTCATCCCATTTGGAAGATAGATATGATTATAATATTGTCTGCATATAAAAGAAATGAACTATGCAGCCCGCTAATATAGGGTATGATGAATGAAAACAGAAGTCCTGTCATGTCAAATAAGTAATTATAAAAGATGCTTCATCAAACAATAATTTTTATAAATGGATTGTGCAGATATGAGAAGGATTGTGTCTTTTGAAGCATTGATAAGAGCCCATTCTGGGGTATTTCAGCCTTTAATTAAAGTTTCCAGATTTTGTGGCATCAGATAATTTTTTGTTTGCTTTATAGGCTTGTTTGTTCATTTCCACCATGAAAAAAATAAATGAATGCAAATTGAAATTAGATGTCATCATTCTTTATGCTAAGAACAGTTTGTATCATGCAGTTAAAAATATATAATACAAACTATTTCATGCAAATCTTGATACATTTTCCTGAAGTTCTTCCCTTTTATTTTGTATCAAAGCTTTTGAAATAAGATTGTTGATATAAATTGTACTAGGAGAAATATTGGGAGCTGCATTCATAAAAGTGTTCAAATAAGTTGTTCTGCTCTTATCATAGAAGCTTTTTTAAATTATTTGAAGATTTGAATTCTGTGTTAAAATATGGTCTGCAGTTATTATGTTAGCCATTTTCTCTCAATCATTTTCAAATTTATCTTGCTCTTAGACAAGCAGAAGTCCCACAGGTACAGCCAAAACCTGCAGCTCCTGTTCCTCCAGAGGCTCCTCCTGTTGTCAAATCGTGGGCTAATACCAAACAGGGTGGACAGGGTGATGGTAAGTGAAGGAAAGTTGGACCAGTCTAGCCAATAATTCTGCACTGCAGAATTTTCTCTAAGACTTATTATTTCTTTCATTTTCGTGTTTGGGTAATATTAGAGATGTAGTAGGATCATTATTCTTTGGTGAAAGATGGAGCACAGCTTTGAAAATTTCAAGTGTGTAAGAGTTGCCTTCTGAAGAAAAACTTTGTCATTAAAGGATGAGAAGGTAAAATTCATAGAGTGCAATATTGCTAAAGTGAAAATTGTTTTATGGGGGGAAAATACACCAAAATGCTTGTATGAGCACAGATCAGCTGTTTTTTGAAGGTCTGTATCTGATCAAAGTATCTTCCAGACAGAAGCAGTTTGTAGATAGAATACAGGAAAAAAGGGCCAAGGACATTGACGGCAGTAGCTGAGAAGAAGGAAAACACTGGGGAGGTTGAGGAGTCCATTTGGCTGGGGAGCATGTTGAATTGGGGAGAGAGAAAAGAAGCTTGGAAGCTCAGACCAGTGAGTTACTGTGCGGTGAGAATTGCTGTGGAGAAGGAGGAATTAAGAGATAACTTCATTCCCTCAGTTTGCTTTGTTTGCTTGCTTTGCCTAGGCTTCAATTATTCTCAAACACCAAAGAGGTGACATTGCCAAAGTGATGATCGAAAACTATTTGGAAGAACTTTTAGAAAGGATTTTGCTCCAGTGTTCATAAAAGTGGACACAAAAACACTTTTTTCTGCTTAGTGCACTCTCCCCAAACCAGAGTGATTCAATCCTAGATGTGTGATCTGTGTCTGAACAGTTGATGCAAAAGAGATACTGCCCTTTAGGGAGCTGTTGAAGAAGGCTAAGGAAAAGCTATTTTGGTCATTATGTTTTGTATATATATTTGTTCATGTGTATGGCTACTGCTGCTTCTGTGGCCTTGAGAGTAGAGAGAGAGAACAGAGATCCTCTAAGCACATAGTGGGAAATATGAAGCTGGGAAGGGATTTGTCAGATAAGGAAATGTCAGGTTACATGCTTAAAAGCTACAGTATTTTTATGTTGAGTCTTCTTCCATCTTGCAAAATTTTAGATTTACAAACAATTCTTCATTTTGGTCTTATGATGCTGATTTCAAATTGCAGGTTGGGTTTCTAATAGCGTGATTGTGAATGAGACAGCTAATCCACTGAGTTGGTAAATGGGCTTAGTGTAATTGATCTCATCCACCTATCTCCCTGTGGGTAATTAGTCCAACACAAATTACAGTGGGTCTTAAAAGTTTGTGAACCCTTTTGAATTTTCAGTATTTCTGCATAAATATGACTTAAACATGATGTGTTCCCCACCTATCTCTTAAAACTACTTTATTTATTGATAAAAACAATCCAAAGCTGCACGATAAAAGCATAAAACTCTAATCACCCCCTAGGCATGCGTGCGTACGTACATACATATATACATACACACACACACACACACACACACACACACACACACACACACACATATACATACATTCTGCATGCAGTTCTGGTTGCCATGATGCCAAAAAGATACTGAGACCCTAAAAAGAACGTAGAGAAGAGCAACAGGGATTTGGAGGCTAAATCATGCAATGAACAGCTAAGGCAACTGGGAATGTTTAGTCTAAAAAGAGAAAGATTGGGATGATAGCTGTCAACTTGCCTGCTGGAGATTTTCAAGAAAAGGTTGAACCATCTTTTGCCTAGGAGGGAATAAAAATTCACACCTTTGGCAGGGGGTTGGAGTAGAAGATCTCCAAAGTTCCCTCCAGCCCAATGACTCTGTGATTCTAAATCTTTTGAAGCAATATGAATTAAAATATATATTTCTTGTTTAAATATAAGAATAAAAGAACATTATGTGCAGTATTGACTTAGTTTTTTTTAAAATAACTTTCAGGTCCTGGAGTTCCAATAAATAGTTATTTCCAGCAAGAGTTTCCTAGTTTGCAGTCAGCTGGAGATCAAGAAAAGGGAAATAAAGAAAAAGATGCACCTGAAGAGCCTTATGGTCCTGGACCAAGTTTGCGTCCACAAAGTAGGTTTGTCTAAAATAATCTAAGATTATTGTGGTTGTGGAGCTCCTGATGCTTTTTTTATCTTCGGGAATGCTGTTTCTGTTCAGGATTATGTGGTTTTTAATGTTTTTTAATATATGTACTAGACTTACCAAGTTGTCTTAAGACTTCAGCAGCCTTAATAAATTAATAAATTAATTTAAAAGTTCTTCATAAAATTCAGTGTTAATTCACATTTGATTCATGTCAAAATTAATTTGCAAAGAATATCCTGGGATGATGTATCTATCTTAAGATTAAGGATTTTAATCTATTTACTTTCATTAGTTGAAACCTCATCTACAAATTAATATTGCCTCTTTAATTTTGGTTACTCACTAAATTTGTAAAAGAGATCCTCAATCACATTCCCTATTCTGAGTAGTAGGTTTGAATATCATTATGGTTGCAAGTGGTTGATGAAAGATGAACAAAGACAATTTATTAATCATCTGAACTTTTGCAACCGAGATATTGTAACCTAAACAGCAGCACAATTTGTTGGCACACTTCAGACTTCATAACAAACAATAGTTTGTGTCCTTCTTGTGTTCTTTAACTGAAAAGATTTAAAAACGTACAATGTATAATGCTTGTCAAATAAAAGGGCGAACAAAAGATGGCTCTAGAAATACTGATAGATACGTAGGAGTTAGTACTGCAGGCGATCCTCGACTTAACAATGGTAATTGGGACCAGAATTTCCATCATTAAGCAATGTCATAAAGTACAGCTGCAGGGCTTAGTAATGGCAGTCCTTTCAGTGCTAGTTGCTGATGTTAACTGAATCTTATGGTTGTTAGGCAAAGTAATGTCCTACCCACTTTCCACAACAAAAGTCAATAGGGAAGCCAGCAGCACGTTTCAAGTCCCAGGCTAGCAGTTAGGTAGGTAGCTAGTGCTTGATGGGAGAGGCAATGAGGGGTGTGCATGGATTTGGGGGAAGCATAGCAAGTGTGCAAGTTAGGGATTGTGCATGGAAAGGCACAGCAAGGACAGGGGAAGGAGCACAGGTATATGTGGATCAGAGAGAGAGCACAGGGATCCAGCTAGGTCTGAGAAAGGTGAAAGGTGGACTTTGGAAGTGTAAAGGTGGCCAGTGTGGCACGAATGCAAAGGTGCTGAAGAAGGGTGCATGGGCGGGAGAGAATTATCTTAGCAACTTGTGACCTTCCCTGCTGGTTTCCCCATTGACTTTCTGGACAAGCTGGCAGGGAAGGTTTCAAAGAGCAATCATGATCACAGGATGTTGGGACCTGTCATTAATAAGTTGTAAATAGTTGGCAAGTCAGTTTAGCCTAATGATTGAAGCACCAGGTTAGAAACCAGGATGCCGTGAGTTCTAGTTGTGTTTTATGCATGAAAGCTAGCTAGGTGACTTTGGCCCAGTCACTCTCTTAGCCCAACTTACAGTGTTGTTGTAGGGAAAATAGGGAGGAATATTATATATGTTTGTTGCAGTCATGTGATCATAGAAGTGCTGAGACAGCTGGAACTCTGAGGACTGGTCATAACCATTCATTCAGCACCATTGTAATTTTGAACAGATACTATACAAATGGTCATAGGTTGAGGACTACCTGTACATTAGCAATGATTTCTGGCTTTCTGAGGATTGACAGTCAGTTTTTTTCCTGCTAGCAGGGGAAAGTGCACTGCATAATACTAGAGATTTCCAAAAGTGAGATGTTCCAAAAATACTGATCGATGCTTAGTATGATGAGGCAACCCCTTTTTGTAAGTCTGATCCCACTCTTTATAGTGGTCAAGAAAAACAAACTGTATCACAAAGTTTATTTCTATTTTTCAGTTGTCAATTGGGCAATTGTCTAGGTTATATGGTTCCAGTTTGGGCTGCTTTAACTCTTTTCAGGCAGTGGAAGTGTGGTTTTTGGAAGAGGAAAATAAAACTGGCTACTGTGTTGGTACAGCACTTCAGAATTGGATGTTCTTTTTTCCAATGCAGATGTTGCTAGTTGGAGAGAGGGTGGAGGCAGAAGTTTAAACTCTCCAAACTCTCCAACCGATCAAGAAGCAAAACCTCTTGTTCAAGAAGATGGTAATATGCCTGGACCAACAGAACAAAGCGATGTTCTTAAGGTTCCAGAAAAGAAGGAGATACGGATAGCACCACCTCCCCTAACTAAGATGAATGGCCAGCAACAGCCAGGGATCCTTCCTCAGTATAAAGGAATGATACCACCATATGTAAGTCTGATAGATCAGATTCTTGCCAAAATTTCTTTCACTTCCAAGAGTCATGTTATAAAGAAAGTGGAATGAGGAGGGCAAATTATTCCTATAGAGCAAGTAGCAGCATGGCCTGTTTGCTGATTTAGATTATATTTTAGCAATAGACAAAGTGAAACAATAATAACCTTTTTTAAGAATCTTAACAAAACATAAAATTTTGAGAAAGAATTTTTGTAGCCTCAGGATTCAAAAGGTATCTTTTGGTTTATGACCAAATTAATTGAAACAGAAGCACCACCTGGGCCATGCATGAAACAAAGAAAGAATATTTTACTTCAGCTTGGAACAAAGCACCCCTCTTTTCCCCAGAACCAAGCACCTCCACTTCCCTCTGAACTTTCCAAATTAGCTCATTCCAAAAGAACAAAACAAACCTTTTCAAATTTCTGGCCATTAGAAACATGGGAAATCAGAACAAATCCATAGCTCCCTATTTTTTTAACTCAAAGCCACTAGTACCAGTATAAATAGATGGTGATTTTTGCTACAATTTACTCTAGTAGAAGAAAAAAAAACATAAAATAATAATAAAAAAATATTTGAAGTCCCTAACAGCTCTGATAGAAGAGAAAACACAGCATTCTTACTGCAGAACAACAGAATTAATCTTCAGTTAGCAATTATTTAGCTTCTAAAAACAAATAACGTTTAGCAGCTCCAAGACCGAACCCCAACCTAACCAACTAACACTGTTGCACATCCATTGCTATGATACCACAAGATTTCTTTAAATGTTTTTGAACATTTCATTGGCAAGATAAGAAGAAGTTGTGCTGGTTTCAAAACTGGCCTATTCCTGCTTAATTTCATGGATAGTGTGGGTTACTATTACACAACATTTTTTAAAAAAAGCCAGCACACTGCACTCCTCCTATTTTACCAGGCTCTGCTGTCAATAGTATCATTTATACCAGTGGTCCCAACCCTTTCTGGCACCAGGGACCAATTCCAGAAGAAAAATTGTCTTCCACCATCTGGGAGGGCTGATGGTGCCCTCCCAGAGGACAGGAGGGCCTGTCTCCTGTCCTCTGGGAGGATCTAGGTTTTGGGTGCAACCTAGATCCCGTGCACATGCAGGTGAAGCTTCACTAGCATATCTGTCACTTACTTGGCCCAATTCCTAGCACTAGGGTTTGGGGATCCCGATTTATAACACATGAGCAAAAAGTACTAATTCTATCCTTACAATCAGCAATCAAGCCAGTGCCATTTTTCATTTTTCTAAATGGACCTCAAGGCTGACATCAGTATGATATAAGAGGCATACATCAACAGACCAGCAACACAGAAACTTCTCACACTTATCCCTCTAGACATGTATCATACTTGTTATTGTTAGTCGCAAAGTCATGTTCGACCCATCACAACCCCATATCCAACGTTCCTCCAAGCCTTCCTGTTTTCTATCATCCCTTGGAGTCCTACTAATCACACTACACATGGAAAAATGGAAGAATTTTTAACTCAATTATAGAACTAAATGTTTATTAAATTTGAATCATTGGGCAGGAATATCTTTTTCAAATACATAAATATACAAACTGCCTTCAAAATGACCATTGTTTTGAAACTTAGTATAGAACATAATGAATCCTCCAACTGCTAGATCAGAAGCAAGCCAGTTCTATCTCTTTTCATTTCTACTCAAGAACAAAGTCCTTGCATATTTAAATTTTTGTTTTTGTCTTAATTGCCATAGTTTGCTTTAAAGTTTATTAAGAAAATAGAGCAGATTGTTTTGGATAGATCAATTATTTAATCTATTATGATTTATAATCTGGCTACATGAGATGTCAGAAATGTTTTTCAATTGTATTAGCTGAAGTTACAGACGTTAGCAAATTCAGACTATTGTATCTTAGCTTAATATTCTAAGATGTGAATAATTGTTTTGCTTATGCAGGCATTCTATGTGTTCCTTTCCTGGTTGACTAAGCAGTTATAGAAAGGTTTCAATTATACTTTTGCAAAATACTTTATTGGACAAAACAAGTCAGGAAAATAATGATATTTCAGAACTGACAAAAATACATCTGATTCATAATATGGTTTGACACCCTGACATTATCTTAAAGTGATTTTGTTCATATTGGGACCCTATGAAATATCTATCTCTTCAGATTTAGCTGGAAATGTGAAGGCTGACCAAAGGGACTGTACATGTTGACTAAATTGTTTATGTAATCTAATTTGCAGTTGTTTAAATATAGCCATACATTTTCTGAAATTAATAGATTTGGATGAAATGCAAAATGCATGTTTATAAGAGCCATCAAATTTCAAGATGATATACTTCTGCACAGGTTTGCTATGTAAATTAGTAAATTCCTTTTTACTTTTTAAAAACTTAAATTGTTTTTAGTTTAAATTTTCATATGGGAACCTATTATCTTTGTTTAGATTACAGTTTGGCATTGTGTATAGCATTTATGTATTCATGTAACCTATTTTTATAAATAACTTTCATATAAATTTAGTTATTACTGATCTAGTCTTCTTTTCTTTAGATGCTAAATCAGTACCCTAAACTAGCATATCCACCAATGGCAGGTCCCAGCAGATTTCCTGCCCCATCTGAGAGCACCAGGTGAGGAAGCCAATTGCTTTGCTTGCTTTGTTCAAAATCAGTTTGCACTTGGTACTGGAACTAGAATTTGCTTATTAACTGTATAATTATATATCCAGAAAGTCAGTCATTGTGCATTTACAGTACATTATGTGGCTGAAATTTGTAATTTCTTAGCAGACAATCAGACCTCAGTGTATATACCAAGAATTTGACTCCTAAAGATTGATTTTAGCTTCTAGTTAAAAATGTACTTCAGTATTTTTTCAGTACTGTGTTCAACCAATCATTAAGCTGGAAGAGTCCATTTATCCATTGACATCTGATACCCTGCTCCATGCAAGAATTCAGATAAAAGCATTTCTTGATAGATTGTTTTAGATCTATCTAGTATCTCAATTCATCTATTTAGATAAATCCAATCCCTGCTTAAATATGCTGTATGAAAATAATCCTCCTAATATAATTTTCTCTCATTTGTTATCTAAGTTGAGTACAATTTTCTAAGTTTTAAATTTAAATGTGTTACATGTTTTCTCTTTTTATAGAAACCCAAGAGGAAGAGGGTCTTCTTCACGGAACTCAGAAACTGTAGAACGTCCAGCAATCCTAAGTGCTAACGAACTCAAAGAACTTGATAAGTTTGATAATTTAGATGCTGAAGCCGATGAGGGCTGGGCTGGTAAGCAATGTAGATCTTGATATACATCAAACTAAAATTGCAAACAGAAAAAAGTGTTCAACGTGCTAATCTCCAATTTGTTATTTAGGAGCTCAAAGTGAAGTAGATTATACTGAACAGTTGAACTTCAGTGATGATGATGAACAGGGAGGTAATCAGAAAGAACAGGAAAACAGGTAATAAACACATTGATACTAAAAATATAAAAATCATCTGCTAGTCTTTTATGTTTTATGTGTATAATGTTTGCATTAGTTTGCCATTGTGATATAGTGCACAGGTATCTACAGGATGTAAATATCTGCTTAACTATAGACTTTACATTAGCTAAATCATATTGAGCATGTCGTTATCCATCTAGCTTGTTTCACATTTGAGAACTAGCATTGTGTAGTGATTAAGGAATTGGACTATCAGAGAGTTCCCAGGTTCTTGTCCAAGGGTCTTCAAACTTGGCATGTTTAAGACTTGTGGACATCCAACTCCCAGAATTCCTGGGGTAACATGACTGGAGGAGGAATTCTGGGAGTTGAAGTCCACAAGTCTTAAAGGTTTGAAGAACCCTGGTCTGGATTATCAGTCACCTATAACTCTTTCAATGACTTTGGGACAATCATCTCTCAGATGTGGCAGAGAGAGCAACAGGTATGTGATCTGAAGCTTCTGAATAAAAGGCAGGATGTGTATATTTGTAATCTCTGCATGTTTCGCATATGTTTTATGCAGTAAGGAATTAACTAAAGATGTAGACAAGAAAGATGTAGAAGAACCTAAATCTTCTGCTTTGCCATCGGTTGGAACAAAAGGAGCATATAGCAAAAGCAGTCAGTTTGACCAGGTACGTGCTGTTGCTATCTCTTTAGAATCATATTGTTCCTTAAGAGCATTTTTTTTCTTCAGCTAAGCACATATGCAAAAATGTGCAATTTTTTTTTTCATGCTACAAGTGGCATTTATGGTACCAAGCAGAATTTCATTTATTAGTTTGTGAAAATTTGAAGTAAAAATATTTCTTTCTTCGCTTCCAGGAGCAATTAAATTTGACCTTTTTCCCATTGATCATTTAAGTTAACTGTAGCTTTTTATGATTAGGGCTACATGTAATATATGTATAATATATATTTATGTGTTAAGTTTCATTGCTTTGGCAAAGAGTTGTCTTGCATAAATTTGAAATATATTTTGATTACACATTTTAGACACAAGCAGAAGATGCTTCTTTTTGGCAAGACTCTTAATGTTTACTTGTTCTTGGTTTCACTATTTAAAATCAGCTAGGTTTTATGGTTGTTAAATTCTGTTTGAAATGTATGTATAATTTTATCATGTCCTATATATCAGAATAATTTAATATTTTTAAAAACAAATAATTTTACATGTTTAAATAGATAAATTAATATGTATTAGGGAAAATATTTCAATTTTGTTTCTTTTACACTCTTCCTCTAAGTAAAATTTGATTTGCCCCATTTGAAATGATTAACTTTGTTAAACATTTTAATTTCATATGAATATCCACAAATACTTTTTTTATTAAAATCTAACAGGGACGTGGAGTGTTACCAGCACAATCTTCAGTAATTGAGAGAAGTAATACTGGACTTCATGCAAAATCAATTCTTCAGGTATCATCAAAATGTTTGTTTAAAAGAAATAATCTCTGATTCATATACACATTTTCTTTTACCTGTCTTTTTTAATAAAATGCTGATAGCTTCTGTTGGAATAATTGTAAGAAGTTGAATATGCACACTTTTTTAAAAATGCCTTTGCTGAATTCCAAAATGAATGTATGGGGTGTATTTGTTTGTCTTTTTTTTCCTAATTGCAGTCATTTATTCTATATTAGATGCAAGTGATGCATTTATTTATTTAACTGATTTTTATGACCACAGATCTTAAGCAACTCTACAACAACCATAAAACTAATAAATGAGGCAGTAATAAAAACAAAACAATAAACAAAAACCCTGTGCCTTAATTATCCCACTTGGGATGCTTCACTACTACTTCCATGTCTTCTACCCATATTATAGCAATAGCACTCAGACTTATATACCGCTTTACAGTGCTTTATAGCCCTCTCTAAGTGGTTTACATAGTCATTATATTGCTCCCAATAATTTAGGTTTTCATTTTACCCACTGAAGGTTGAGTCAACCTTGAGCCTGCTGAGATTCGAACTGCCAAATTGCAGTCGGTTGGCAGTCAGCAGAAGTAGCCTGCAGTACTGCATTCTAACCACTGTGCCACCGTGACTCATAATGCCAGCACATCAATAGAAAGTAAAGTCTTGATGGTTTTCCAAAAACCCTAGAATGGAATCCTGTTGAATTGCTGGCAGGAATGGTTCCCCAGGGTAGGGGCAGCCACAGAAAAGTCATGCTTCTGAGGTCCTAGATGGCAAGATTTCAGGGAGGGAGATTAAAATTTAAAATACAAAACTACTATTCCTTAAATTATAGATTTCAGTAAGCCTAAGGAATTAAAAATTAATTCATGCACAAGTTCAAAATAATAAAGGCCTTGCAAACAAATACTTAATCTTTTAGAAGAAGGATTATTTTAAATATCTCTTAACACTGAAAATGTTCTTGTATGTACATTTTAGGGATTAAGTGTTCTTAAATGTATGTCCATTTTGATTATTCTTTCGTGAAAATAGATCAAATTCCAGGATCTCCAGCAATGATTTTTTCATTTATAATTGGTACTACTTATTGTTTATTAAATCTGGCTGGAGATTTTATGACAAATTATTTTGAGGTCTCTCTTCCAAAGAATTTTGCTTATGTATTAAGGCAAGGGAATTTAATCATATATCTTTGGTTTAGATGTTTACTGTTTTGTTTTTTAATTTTAGCATCCACTTCCAGATCGCATGGCAGGATCAGGAAGGCAAGGTTCCTTTCCTCCTAGGCCAGTACCAGATGATGATGAGATTTGGAAGCAGAGGCGAAGACAGCAGACAGAAATATCTGCATCAGTAGAACGAGCCCGTAAAAGGAGAGAAGAAGAGGAGCGGAGAATGGAAGAACAAAGAAAAGCTGCATGTGCTGAGAAATTAAAACGCTTAAATGAGAAATTTGGGTGTGTACCAAAGCCAGCTCGAGAAGACCCATTGAAAGAAAAAGAAAAGATCAGAGAAAATGACATTGAAAAGGAAAAGGAAACAACCATTGAAAAGGAGAAAGAAAAAGTGATAGATGTAGAAATAAAAGAAAATCAAGACAGTGACAAAGAAATTGAAAAGGAGAAAGAAAGAGAGGAGAAAGAAGAAGTGGAAGAGATACCTAAAGTAGATGAGAAACCTAAAACTGAAATTTCTGAGCCTCAGGAATCTGCCATTGCCCCAGTGGTATTAGAAAAACAAGAAAAAGAAACCACCAGTGAGGAAGAAAGAGGTTTGTATCAATTCTTTTTGTTAATGTAAAATATAATTGTCATCCACATACAGTTATACTTTAGTTTTCAGCATTCCTTGTTTTCATTCAAGTTGACTAGAACTTTTGGCAATATTTCAAGATCTATACCTCAGATTGGAAGCAAACAATATTTTGTGAATACTAGAATCTCAGCCAGATCTAGACTTTAAGAATTTGGACATCCTGAAATAGGCATTGAGAAACACATTTTTAAATATGTTTAAAATAGAGTCTTGCAAAATAGCAATAGCACTTAGACTTATACCGCTTTACAGCCCTCTCGAAGCGGTTTACAGAGTCAGCATATTACCTCCAACAATTTAGGCCCAGACAAATAATGCCTGGAAAGTCTGCTACAGTATAATTTTGAACATTTTTGGTACCCTAATAATCTGGAGAGTGCCCTTAATGTTGCAGTATAACTAGTTGGAACATCTGAATATTTTGAAATTGATTCTTAGGTTCAATATACTTGCCTAATTTGAGATTTTAGCTACTCGTGACAACTTTTTATAAAACTGAACTATACATTTTGTTTCACTCATCATTTTAACACTTAACTCATACAGTATGGCAATAATCTTTTCTGTCTTTCCCCTTGGACAGACTGTCAACTTGTTTCCACCATACAAGAAACTAGTCATAACGAAAAAGACAATTCACATGAAAATGAGCCTGATTCTGGAGCTCAGCCTCGTCCTACTGTTTCTTCTGGCTATTCAAAGCAGTTTCAGAAATCGTTGCCACCACGATTTCAGAGACAACAGGTAATGGGATTTATCTTAAGCTTTATAGTTCATATTTTATTCAATTGCCTTTATGGAAACAAATAAATAACTAAAATTGCTTATAACTGTAGATTCCATGGAATAAATACCATATTTTTTGGAGTATAATACTCTCCGAAGTATAAGATGCATCTAGCTTTTCGGGAGGAAAACAAGAAAAAAAATCTGCCTCTGCTTCCTTGCAGCAAACAGCCTGTTTCAGCTTCAGCACACCCTGATTAGCACAAGCAGCTGATTTTTGATTGGATTGGCCTCCTGACGATCAGCTGTTTCAGGCTGCAGGGATTGCCATTGCTTATTGCCACCTCTGCAGATACCATTTTCAGCCTCCGCACGCCCTGTTTTTGGCCTTGGTGCACCCCATTTTTGCCCCGTTCTGGGCGGCGGGAATGGGAATGGGCGGAAAATGGGGCATGTGGAGGCCAAAAGTGGGTTGCAGAGGCAGAAATAGGCTATGGCAATCCCTGCAGCCTGAAACAGCTGATTGTCGGGGGCCAATCCAACCAACAATCAGCTGCTTGTGCTAATCAGGCTGTGTTGAAGCTGAAACAGGCTGTTTGCTGCAAGAAGGCAAATTGCTGGGAGGCCAAAGGTGGGGGCCAGCGGGCGGGCAGGGCTTCAGCAACATTCACTGTATCAAATGCACAGGCATTTCCACCTACTTTGAGGATGGAAAAAATACGTAGATAGGTTATACTCTGAAAAATATGGTAATAGCTTCCATTATCCAAATTTAATCTAGCAATTTTATGTTAGTTGCTCTTTCTATACCTGTAGATTATATCTGTGTACTATTTTTTCTTAGAATTTACATATTTTATATGTAAATGTAGAAATTAACTGTTATTCATTCATCTATCCATCCATTGTCATAATGCTACCAAAGTTCCCACCATAACGAGAGAGAATTGGGAGTTTGCACACCAAGAACATTAATATTATTCCAAAACACCTGTAGCTGAAAATATGAATTAAATATATAAGTTGTATAGAGGAAACATTGATTGTATTTGCCATATTTGCTTTTTTGTAGGAGCAAATGAAGCAGCAACAGTGGCAACAACAGCAGCAAGGAGTTTTACCACAATCTACACCATCACAACCTTCTAACAGTCCTGTTCCCCCGCCACCACATAGACCATTGTATCAACCTATTCAACCGCACCCCCCACATTTGACTTCTGTGGGTTTTGATCCAAGGTGGCTCATGATGCAGTCTTATGTGGATCCAAGAATGATGTCAGGAAGACCTACTATGGATATGCCTCCCATGCATCCTGGTATAACTCTTACTGTATGCTATATGCTTGTATGCTAAACTTCATTTTCTCATTTTTCCTGATCTTGTGCTATAGATCATCATAAATATTCTGAGATTAGGCTTTTCAAAGGGTTATTTCAAAGTGTGTATGTTGAAAGCTACTGTACTATCATTATTAGAGACATTCATCTGATGACATTATTTGAGGATAAATGAATAGCTACCAGGAATATGATTTCTTCTGTGGTTGTGTCCCAATTGCAAAAATACGTTCCTACAGCAAAATATATTTATAGGATATGTTTGTTTATACATTTTTAAACAGTTTTTCACTGTATTTATGGGCTCTAATAGTATCTTAGGAATAGGAGAAAGAGCTGCAACCCAGTGAACAGTTGGACCATTTTAAGAAAGCCTTTCAGGCTTGTCCCTCCTTTGTGTCTTATAGATAAAAGAAGGGTTTCTTGTTGATGTGATTTTGTTGTATTAACATTAAATTAGTATTAACATTCATAACTTTGTGTTTTTTAACCTGATCTGTTTCTTCGCTTCCAGGAGCAATTAAAGGGACTGACAGTTTTATCCCTCCATATTAAAAGTCAGAAGAATCAGATGCCAATCCTAGCACTTATGCTTCTTAATTTGAATATCTCCATTTCAGGAATTATACCTCCTAAACCACTTCTGAGGAGAGATCAAATAGAGGGGACCGGAGCTGCTTCAGATTCTTTTGATCATGTTACTCGATCAGCGAGGGAACATACCATACCACTGACAGAATCACATATGATGTGGGGGTCAGAACCATATGCTCATGCAGATCCTCAAAAGACTAGTACCTCCCCCAAAATCCTTGAAGAAACTATTGATATAAGGTAATCTTCAGATTTTTGTGTATGGTATGGCTTTCTTCTCTATGACGCTTGCATTCAGACATACTCTAACTTTCAAGAATATAAAAGGTTCAACATAATTTTTTCTAATCAGTGGTTTTTCTTAGATAATAACCATATTCTTCAGTACAATTGTCTCTCTTTGACAAACAACAGAAAAATGTAAATGTAATTCCAGCTCCGTTAAACTATTAGAATTAACAGATGGATATTTGGCAATGAAAAAGCAGAGACATTGTCCTTCATTTTTATTATGGACTATTTTCCACTATAAAAAAGATTATCCAACATATCCCTCATCATTATCTACTATGCCCTTGAATATCAGCTATAAGGTATAAAAGACATCTACAAATAGCTATTAATATTGTGAAAGTAGTTCAGTAGTGAACTAAATTTGAAGCTTGTATATACAGGTGTCTCTCATTTAGCGATCACAGTTGGGACTGGCAACTCAATCATTAAAGTGAATCAACAACTATGTTTAATGATCCTATTTCACCTTTGTTTTACAGACTTGCAAAGGTCCTCGGAATGAGGATTGGTTGTAAAGTTACTTTTTAGCACTGTAGTAACAGTGAATGATCACTAAATGAGGACTGACTGTATACATATTTATATCTGTTCGTTTTAGCAGCTACAATATTTCAGTTTCTTACATGCTTATTGAGGTGCTTGTGAGATTTACTATAAGAGTATTCTAAATGTTGAAAATCTGTTACAACCCCAAATAATATATCTAAAACTACTTGGGTTACCAATAGATATATTCCAGCATACAGGAAATAACTCACATTTTAAACCTTTTTTTTTTTTTAATATTGTTTAGAATGATTGATAAGAGTTCAGCTGAAAATGTGGCTTGTTTCCTCTAGGTCTGAAGAACTCTTGGATCAAGATCAAATAACAGTTCAAGCAGTGTTCTCAGGAGAAGAGGGTCAGTTAGACCCCCATATAAAGACAGACTTCTTAAAAAAATCTGAGGATGTGAACATACAGACTTCAAGCAGGTCTTTAGAAAATGCACAGCCACATCAATCTGATACATGTCCATTGGCAGTAAATTTTGAAGTAACTGCAGGAAATATTTCAGAAAGCTCCAAAGAACAACAGGTGCCTATAGAAGAGAATAATTCTTCTCTGAAGAGAACCATTTCTCATGGATCAACTCATTCTTTGAAATCAGAAGTACCAGTGGGCAATACACAGGCAAATGTTCCCAAAATAAACAACAGACACACTGAAACAAAAGAACCACTGCTGGAAAGAATAGACAGCAAGCAAAAAAAGGAGGGGTTTACAAGTAGTAGGTTGCTAGAGGGATCAAAAACTGAAAAGCCCTTTAAGCCTAAATCTGAAACTAGGTGGGGTCCAAGGCCAGGATATGGTAGAAGAGAGGAAGGTAGCGACAGGCCAATGAGAAGATCTGGTCCCATCAAAAAGCCTATTCTTCGTGATATGAAAGAAGAGCGTGAACAAAGAGAGGAACGTGAACAGAAGAAGGAACGGGAGGGAGAAAGACTGACAAACGAGAGAGTCAACAAAATTGAGAAAAGGGATCAGATGCTCATTTCCAGGTTAGAGCCAGAGAAAGCCACTACAGATGATAAGAAAACATTGCAAATCATATCACAAACTGCAGAGTGTACAGACAGCCCCACAGAACCTATAATTACACCTACTGTTCAGCCCGTCACTGTACAGCAGGCAGCCGTAGTACTTCCTGTATCTCAGCCGCCAGCTACAGTCCAAACACTTCCACCTTCAGTTCTTCCACCTTCAGTTCCACAGCCAAACACTCCACAAACTGCAGTTAAGGCTCCACCACTTAGTGTACAAGAGTTACCAGTTCAACAACCTGCAAATGTGAAGGAAGAAAAGCAGCCAGAAAAAATAATTAGCAAAGAACAAACCATAGAAAGACCTGGTATTGAAACCAGACCAGTAAAAAGGGAGCCTGGAGTACCTCCCAGAACATACTGGAAAGAAAATAGGGACTGGTTTCCAGACCAAGGATACAGAGGAAGAGGACGTGGAGAATATTACTCTAGGGGGCGCAGCTATAGAGGTTCTTATGGAGGCAGGGGTCGAGGTGGCAGAGGTCACAATAGAGATTATCCACATTACCGAGATAATAAACCCAGAGTAGAACATGTTGCCTCTGGTCCTCTTAGGCAGAGGGAGGAGAGTGAAACCCGTAGTGAGAGTTCTGATTTTGAAGTAGTTCCAAAACGGCGAAGACAAAGAGGTTCAGAAACTGACTCTGACAGTGAAGTACATGAAAGTGCAAGTGATACTCTTCTGTCAGACAAAGACAGCTTAAGCAAAGGCAAATACCCAAAGAGAGAAGAAAGGGCAGATGTTAAAAAATCTTCAAAAGCCCTACTATCTTTCAAACCTGAAAATAACATTCGTGGGGACCATAGAGTTGTTGATAAAACATATGTAAGAGAAGATGAAAATAAGACCAAACCAGGTTTTCTTCCTAAAGGAGAACCTTCTAGACGTGGCAGAGGGGGGATGTTTAGACGTGGTGGAAGGGATCCAGTTGGTCGCCCACCTCGACCATCTATTCTTAGGAGACCAGGATACAGAGAGAATCAGTGGAATCCAAGACAAACAGAAATCTCCAAGGCTGAAGATGGAGAACTGCAACGAAGACATGAACATTATGGCCCTATACAGTTGGATAAAAGACCTCCTGCAAAGTTTGAGAGGAAATTTGATCCTATAAGGGAACGGCCACGAAGGCAAAGGCCTGCACGACCTCCTAGGCAAGACAAGCCACCACGCTTTAGGCGATTAAAAGAAAGAGAGGCGGCATCAAAAATAATTGAAGTCACGACTAGTTCATCATCAAGTGTGGCAGTGAGTAATGTTGTTAATGAGCAGCCAACTACCTTGGAGGTTTCAGAAAGTAAGACACCTGACTTGTCCAATCAGAACTCTTCAGACCAGGCAAATGAAGAATGGGAAACTGCTTCAGAAAGTAGTGATTTCAATGAGAGACGTGAGAGGGATGAAAAAAGATTAGCAGACATCACAGCACAGGGAGCTGTTAAGACAGGAGAAAATTCACTAATTCCTAAAAGAGAAATAGCTAAAAGAAGTTTTTCCAGTCAGAGACCTGGGGTTGATCGGCAGAATCGCCGTGGCAATAATGGTCCATCCAAATCTGGACGAAACTTTTCAGGGCCAAGAAATGAAAGGAGAAGTGGCCCTCCAATAAGACCTGGAAAAAGGGGGTAAGTATGTTTCCTAGAAGGCTTCAAAAAAAAAAAAAACCAATTCTGTTATTTTATTTTGCTAGAATTTTAAATTTAGAATTAGAATTTTCTGTTGGCCAAGTGTGATTAGACACACAAGGAATTTGTCTCCAGTGCATAAGCTCTCAGTGTACATACAGCCAATAGTGATAGATCATGATCATAATCATTGTAAAATACATTCATCATAAAACATTAGTGATAGTCATGGATACTGTAAACAATCAACATAAATCATAAGTAAACAATATAAATTGAAATATACAAGCAACAAAGATAATCATAAGATAAAAGTGATAAGTAATAAGGAAGATGAGAATAATGATGGTAATTCTACCTTTCTAGATAGTTTGACAGCGTTGTTGGGATTAGTTGTTTAGGAGAATGATGGCATGGAGGAAAAAACTCCTTGTGTTTAGTTGTTCTGAGGTGCAGAACTATAGAATTGTTTTGAGTATAGAAGCAGGGGTGTTTTTTTACCGGTTCTGTCCACCTCTGTAGAACCAGTAGCTCTGAAGAGCAGCAGACATAGAACCGGTTCTATGTCTACTGATGTTTTTGCCCACCCACCCATCCGGGCTATTACCTGATCTTTATTTCCTGATTTTTCAACTTCAGCTGCTGAATGAGGCACAGCTAAGAAAAGGGCTGTTTCAAAGGCTGCTTCTCAGCATTTATTATAAACATGAATGAAAGATTTGTGTTTATACTGTGGCTATAATTCTAAACAGAACTAATTCAATTCAAAACATGTTAGACAGGAAAATAGATGTTTTTTCATTTGCATTCTTTCCCCCTTTTTATGTTGTTGCTACTCCTGTTTGGATTAATTGCACACAAAACATTTCTGAATAAAAAAATGCACAAATCTAAATTTAAAAAGTAAAACGTGTTTTCAAATAAGGACAGATATTCCTCCATAGTTGGAAGTCCATTCCTTCCTCCTTATATCTCCACTCCAAAATCTTGGGCATGTGTTGAAAAAAACTTTTTGCATTTGTCAAGAAAGGACAAACTAGATTTACTGTCGTACAGGTACTGTAGTCTACCACTTACAATGACAATTGGATTTGGAATCTTGGTCATCGAGCAAAGCAGTTATTAAGTGAGACTCCAGTGACCTCTTCATGCAATGACTGCAATCCCAGCTCTCCCAGTTGTGGTCATTAAGGTTGTTAAGCAGGGCATTGGTTAGAGGGCCCAGATCTCCTGGACTTTGTGAGGTGGGAGAGAAATCCCTCGGTGTGCTGAAGGAACAGACCTCAGAACTAGTGAAAATGTTAATAAATGCCATTTTTTTTGCCATTTTCACTAGATTTGAGGTCTGTTCCACCAGGCTCCAATAGGCTTTCCTGTCCCTGTATGGGGGGGGGGGGGAATCCCTTGGCATGCTGGGAACATACCTCAAATCCAGCATCATCTGTGCTTGTAACCTTCCCTGCTGTCTTTCCCCATTGACTTTCTGAAGAAGCTGCCAGAGAAGACTCCAAATGGCATTCACTTGATCACAGGGCACTTGGCAACTTGTCATAAATGTGAATAGGTTACCAAGTGCCCAAATTGTGGCCATGTAATGGAAGAGGTGCAACATTTTACAGTGGCCCAAGCACCCATTCTGAGGCTGTTGTGACTGCATTAAGCAACCATAAGTTGAGGTTTACCTGTACGTAAAATGAGGCATGAGGAATTAAAATATGGACAATGTTCCATAATGTGCTAATGCCATTATTTTTTCCAATCCTGTGCTGCTTTAACTAATTATTTATTATTGCTAAATTAATTGGTCCTGTTTCTTTACAGACCATTTGAAGAACCAATCCCTGTTGTGATAAATACTGAATCAGTAAGCAGCAATTTGCATCAGGAGGAAAACTGTAACAGTGCTGCTGTGTCAAAAGGTTCCAAAGATAGCAACAAGAAGCGGGAAGATACCAAGTCTGGCCCAAAAAAACCCAAAGAGAAAGTGGATGCAATCTCTCAGTTTGATCTTAATAACTATGCAAGTATGTACTTGAAAAATCTCTGTAAGACACTTAAGAATAAATGCTCCATTTCTGGAGATTTTCAGGAAAAGATTGGATAACTATCCACAATTGTGTGAGAATTCTAGCACTTGGCAGGGGGCTGGACTAGAAGACTTCCAAGATACTTCCAATTATATGATTGTATGTAATGCTTTCTTCATGAAACATCAAGTGGAATAGTGGTATTGGGAAAGGGGGGTCCTTTCCCCTGAATAAATTAAACATATGATAATGACCATTGCTTTAAATTGATGCCTAGGTGTAGGTCTGATTAAAATTTGGACTTCCTTTATGCGGTAGGTGTTGTCATTATTGATGACCATCCTGAAGTGACTGTAATCGAAGATTCCCAATCCAGCTTGAACAATGATGGTTTTACTGAAGTAGTATCAAAAAAACAGCAAAAACGTTTGCAAGATGAAGAACGTAGAAAAAAGGAAGAACAAACAGTGCAGGTTTGAGATTATGCATAGCATTTTTTTCTTATAGAAAGAAGTATTGATTTGAATTATATCTAGTTACTGAGATAATTTCAGTTACACTCTGCACATTCTTTAGTCCCTGCAAAATAATTGTGATTTACTCCATTTTATGATGTCCTGTTCTATTTAGAATCTTATAGGAAAAGTTGATCTCATAGTCTAAACGATTTACATAATTAATACATTTGATCACTTCCTATCCCTCACCACATATTGGGTATTCTGTGGCTCTTCAGTTGTTGCTGAACTACAACTGCTTGCATATATCTTACTATGATTCATATTCCTTGGAGTTGAAATTGAGAGACATCTAGAGTCAGTGGTGCTCAGGCATCTATTCTACTTGAAATTAATGCCAACATTTCCCGGAACATTTTTCATTGCAGGCCATAAGAATTACCATACTGGATCCAATTGTGGGGCTAATTTTCAATATTCTGTTAAATCATCAACATGGTGTCTTTTAAATTATTTATTTGTATGCAACGCCTGAGTCCAGGTTATTCATCATTATCTGATAGATAGTTGATAGAATGGCCATGGCAAAAATCTTACAGTTGTAGGAAGGAATATCTAGTCAGTCTGCTTGTGCTGTATAAATTCATCTAATCATTTTTTTAAACATCAGTCAAAACATATTCCCTGAATTAATTGGATCATTTGGAAAACATTGTTTAGTCATTTAAGCATTTCAATTTCATCTTTCCCTGGTGGATCATCTCTCAACAGTATTTTCTTTCTCAGGTCTGGACCAAAAAGAATTCAAATGAAAAAGGAAGATGCACAAATTCTAAGCTACCGCCCAGGTTTGCCAAAAAACAACAACAGGCAACTGCAGCGGCAGCGGCGGCGGCTGCAGCTGCTGCTCAACAAGGTCAGGCTCAACCACAAGTCCCATTGCAAGGTGTATCTCAGATTCCAAGTCCACAAACTTCAGTTCAGGCACAAACACCAGCAACTTGTGCATTGAACATCTGTACAGACTATGCAGGAACAAGCAAAACTCTGCAGAATGCAGCTTCCCATAATGCTGCAGGAATTGAATTTTGGGATAATAAAGTACCCCCTACAATTGTCCTCAATGACATCTCTAAAAAATGTAAGCAGAGACCTTTTTTCCATCTAGCTACATATACAAGAAAAGAAAAATGTGTACTTTAAGGTGCTGAATTAACTTATCTCCCTGGGCTTTTTAGTTTCTCTCGACATGAAAAATTGAGCCCTTCATATGATATTGTTATGTGTAAAAATTAGATCTTAAAAGCTAATTAGATCTTAAATGCTGCATAGTTCAGCCACACACTCTTAAAATCTGTATTCCTTTTTTTTTTCTGACTCTTCCAAAGATTACTGTATCTACCACTATATGTGAATATTGCCGAAAATACAATAGGAGCTGCTTTACTACTTTAATATGCTGTGTTTCTCTACTTTTTTCTGGATCAATTCCAGAAATTTTTGTTCTTCAGTTATACATTGTAGTAAGAAATTTGTTTTCCAAATATCCTGAGCTCAATTGTATGGGAGGTAACTTTAAACCACTTTTCAGAATTTTTGCTAATATGTTTTCCTTTCAAAAATTCTGATTTACTTTATTCTTTGAACTTTTAGTGGGGCCTATTAGTCCTCCACAGCCACCTTCTGTCAGTGCATGGAATAAGCCTTTGACATCATTTGGATCAGCTACTTCACCAGAGGTATGGAAATATATAGCTTGAATTTTGATTTAAAACTTGCCGTGTGTGTGTGTATGTATATATACATATTTGTTTTAAGTTTTCGCGGGTACTTACATGTGTGCTGTTCAGCTTCCTTCGGGTATTATCCCAGGTCATTGTGCTTTTAAAGTTGTAGCAATGTTTCAGCAGAATCTCATCTGCCATTATCAGGTTTCTGTATTGAGTTCGTCTGTAGGTCAGGCTATCTAAACTAACGGCTGTGATAGCCTGACCCACACACGAACTCAATACAGAAGCCTGATGATGGCAGATGAGATTCTTCCGAAACGTTGCTACAACTTTAAAAGCACAACTACAATGAGGTGGGATAATACCCGAAGGAAGCTGAACAGCGCGCACACACACACACACACACACACACACACACACGTGTGTGTGTGTGTGTGTGTGTGTGTATATATGTTTTCTGAGGTTTTCGCGGGTATTTGTATGTGGATCTTTGGTTATTCAGGTTTTCTCCCGTGTAGAATTGGAAGTATCTGGGCAACGTTTCGATGAAGTCTCATTCATCATCTTCAGGCTTGTTTCTTCAGCTCTGTGCTTCTCAAAGTAATGTGAGCTTGCAGCTGCTTCTTCCTTTTAACTGCTAGTGGGAGTGTGACTTGATTGGGTGGGGGTTTGGCTGTGTTCTGATTGGTAGGGGGGTTGGCTGTGTTCTGATTGGCTGGGGGTGTGTTCTGCTTAGGTGGGGGCTTGGTTGTGCTCAGATTACTCTTAGTTACTGGAGGATTTGAGCTGGTGAGCTGTGATCTTGTTGTTTGGCTTCGTGTTCGTGGTCGTGCCACATCTTCATGGTGGGTATCAGTTTGCTTCTTGTATGGGTCAGAGAGGTTTGAAGCGGGTAGTGGTGCAGCTGCAGTATGGTTTCTGGTTCGTGGTCGTGTCTCCTCTTCTGTGTGGGTGTGAGTCTTTTTTCTGTGTGGAAGTGTGGTGGTAGCATCTTGTGTGGCACTTGCGGGTGTGGGTCTGGTGTCATTCTTCATGTTAGTTACTCGTTTATTAATGAGGGCAGGTTTCCAAATGTTTGGTAGGCGGGAGGTATCATCTCGTCTATTCATGCTGTGTGGGCGTTTCTCTATCTCTATGGCTTCTCTGATTATTCTGTTGTTGAAGTGTTCGGTTTTGGCGATAGTTCTGGTATTTTTAAAGTCAGTTTCATGTCCTGTGGCTTTGAGGTGTTGGACCAGGGAAGATGTCAGTTCTTCTTTTTTGATTGAGTTTTTGTGTTCTTCAATGCGTGCACTAATTCTTCTGTTAGTTTGTCCAATGTATGTGGTGGGGCAGGCAGTGCAAGGGATTTCGTATACTCCTTGGTTTTCTAACTCGATTTTGTCTTTAGGGTTTCTTAGGATGGTGGATATTTTTCTGTTTGTGCAGAATGCTGTTTTAATGTTGTGTTTTTGGAGGATCTTGCTGATTTTGTCTGTAGTGCCTTTTATATATGGGAGGAGGGCTTTGCCATTCTCTTGTTCTCTGTCTTGGCTTTTGGTTGGGTTTTCTTTTTGGAAACCCCACACAGAAAAAAGACTCACACCCACACAGAAGAGGAGACACGACCACGAACCAGAAACCATACTGCAGCTGCACCACTACCCGCTTCAAACCCCTCTGACCCATACAAGAAGCAAACTGACACCCACCATGAAGATGTGGCACGACCACGAACACGAAGCCAAACAACAAGATCACAGCTCACCAGCTCAAATCCCCCAGTAACTAAGACTAACCTGAGCACAACCAAGCCCCCACCTAAGCAGAACACACCCCAGCCAATCAGAACACAGCCAACCCCCCTACCAATCAGAACACAGCCAAACCCCCACCCAATCAAGTCACACTCCCACTAGCAGTTAAAAGGAAGAAGCAGCTGCAAGTTCACATTACTCTGAGAAGTACAGAGCTGAAGAAACAAGCCTGAAGATGATGAATGAGACTTCATCGAAACGTTGCCTAGATACTTCCAATTCTACGCGGGAGAAAACCCGAATAACCAAAGATCCATATATATAGATATAGATATAGATATAGATATAGATATAGATATATATCTCACACACACACACATATATATTTTTTTTCTGAGAAGCACAGAGCCGAAGAAAAAGCCTGAAGATGATGAATGAGACTTCATCGAAACGTTGCCTAGATACTTCCACTTTTACGTGAGAGAAAACCCAAATAACCAAAGATCCACATACAAATACCCACGTAAAACTCAGAATATACATATATGAATATATATATATAAACTTGTATCTAAATAATATATTAGAAGCTATATTTTAGGCATGTTTCAGTTTAAAAAAATGTGTTGCAGCCACTCTGTAATGGAATGGTTTCTTACCAATTTGCTATAGATGTATATGTACGTACACACACACACACATATACATCTCCAGTTACAACAAATTGGACACCTATAGTTTTGCTTTTTCTCTCTCTTTGGATACAGCAAATCATTTGGAGAGAGTTAGGCCCAGACAAATCCAGGCAGATATAGCCATATAGAAAGGGATGGATATATGAAGTAGAAAACAGAAGGCAGTGTTTACTGAACAAAGTTCTATTGACGTGAATAGGAAAAAAAAACTCCTTGCAGACATATAGCTAGAAATATGTGGAAAGCACTCCTAGAAGACTTTAAAACAATCCCAGTCATTTTTATAGCAAAGGATCTTGCTTTCAAATCAGAGGAACTAATATGCTGAAAGGGTAAAAGCTTTCTCCCTGACAAAGAATTTGTAATTTCTGCTGAGAATGCGAAGCCATTTCCTTGCTTTTTTTTCTAGGATGTTTTTGTTCCTCATAATTAATTGAATAATGATTAGAGTTAACTGTTTCATTCATTTGTATAAAGGAAAAGTGACACAAAAGGTGTCTGGAAGTATCTTTTCTAACACAAGGTATATGTTAAAACCTGATGGATACAGAGTCATCTTGTTTTATTTTTTAATAATAATTTTAAATACATAAAATTCAATTAGCTAGTTCTGTTACTGTGTAATAAATCCTTCATAATACGTTAGAAATGTACTAATACAGGGATTCCTCCTACTTCCAACCATTCGTTTAGTGATTGTTCAATGTTACAGCAGCACTGAAAAAATTGAACTATGACCAATTTTCAAACTTAAGATTGTTGCAACATCCTTATGGTCATGTGTTCAAAATTTGGATGCTTGGCAATTGGCATGTATTTATGACAGTTGCAGTATCCCAAAGTCATGTGATTTGGCTATCTTCTGACAAGCAAAGTCAAGGCTTGTTGGAAGTCAGATTCATTTAACAATCATTAGTAACTTAACTGTTAACTTGTTGAAAGACAGGTTGTACTATGGGACAAAATTCGACAAAAGTCAAAGACTATCTGTAATGGATAGTGTCAACTAATACAGTGCTCAGGGTTTCTTTTTAACAGTCTATTTTCTAACTTATTTTTAAATCATCGAGAATGCATCTAGAAGCAAAATCTGATTAAGTGCTGATAGTCCTCAGCCTACAACCACAGTTGAGTCCAAATTTTTCTTTCTTTTTTTTAAAAGTTTTGAAAACAATTTTATTTACAAATTTTAAAATGTACAATTTCAAAAATACAGGAACAATAATATGTGAATAACACATAATTCTTTACATTTCTAATCGAATTTGGTAAGTCCTAAAAATCATTATTGGCTAGTACTAGTCACATCTTCACTCATTATCATATCCTAAGCGCTAAGTAATTCACAAGATACTCTATTTTCACGTTGGTTTATAACTACTCTTTTACAAATACATTCATGTTTTTTAACTAGTAAACAAAAAAATATTATAAATGGCTAATAATAGTAGTAACAGAGAAAAGAAGGTTTAAAAACTTTAATTATTTTTATATATTTAATATAATATAAAACCGCTGAATATAATTTGTATTTTAGATTCATTTACATGTTTCCCCTTTTATTGTCTACCCACTTATATCATTTATCCCATATCCGGTAGTAATCTGTATCCTCCTTCCCATTAATTTTAAGTGTAAGCCTCTCCAATTGGGCACACTTATATGCTTTCTGAACAGCAACCTGTATTGGTGGTACATTTGGGTTTTTCCAATATTGTGCTAGTGAAATATGTGCCGCAGTTAATAAATGGATGGTCAGATATTTTACTTTAGCGGAGTAGTCCCCTTTGATCATTCCCAACAAAAATAATTCCGGTTTCCACTCCAGCCCACAATCTACTATTTCTTCTATCCACGTTTTTATTTTTAACCAATATTTCTTTATCTCAGGACAAGTCCACCATGAATGAAAATATGTACCAAATTTTCCTTTACATTTCCAACAGCAAAGATTGGCTGTCAGAAATATTGTGGCCAATCTAAAAGGTGCCAGATGCCACCTGTACATCATTTTGTATAGATTCTCCTTGTGTGCTACTAATTTGGTTAGTGTCAGATTTTTCTACCAGATTTCTTCCCAGACATCCAGATCAATACTATAACCAAAAAATTTTTCCCAAGCTAACATGGGACCTTTCACAATTTTTCTCAGCCATTTCATATTCTAGTAAATAATTATATAATTTGGAAATCAAACTTTTCTCAGGGTTTAAAAGTATTTTATCTAAATATGTGTCTTTTACCTCAGTTCCATATTCCTTTATGTCTTTGTTGTATCTGTTTTATTTCAAAATATGACCAATTATCAATAACTATCTCTTGTGATTCTAATTCCTGTTTCATTTTAATTCTTCCCTCACGATCTAATATTTGGTAATATTTAAGTTTTTTACTAATGTCCATAGTATTTAAGTGAACCATGGCCTCCGTCATTGAAAACCACCTCGGGATTTTAGTATAATGATTCTTTATATAAGTCCAAATTTTAATTAAAGACTTTCGGAATACATGTCTAGTAAAATATTGTCTAGTAAACTATTCGGGTTCCATAAAAATGCATGTCAACCCAGTAAATCATGTCCCTCCAATTGTAAAATCCTATTATTCCTTAATTCAATCCAGTCTTTTATCCACACTAATGCCACTGCTCTATAATATGTCTCCCAGACAGGTAGTCCAAATCCACCCCTGCTTTTATTATCTTGTAAATAAGTTTTTTTTATCCTTGTTTTTTTTCTTTGCCCAGATAAATTTCATCACAATTTTATCTAAATCTTTTTTCGTCCACTAATATCGGAATTGTTTGAAACAAATATAATATTTTAGTTAGAACATTCATTTTGATTGTTGCTATTCTACCCCATAATGAAATTTGCATCTTATTCCAATTTTCCAAGTCCTATTCAATCTGTTTCAGTAATTTAGTATAATTACCCTCTCACAGATTTAATGTTCTAGCTCTTAACCAAATTCCTAAATATTTAATTTTATTTATAATTTGTAATCCTGTCTTTTTTTCCAATTTTTTTTGTTTACTGTTTGTTTTGTTTTTAACTAGCATTTTGATTTTTTCCTTATTGATTTTTAATCCTGCTTATTTACCGAATTTATCTATTTCAGTTAGTAGAGCTGGTCCTGAGTCTATTGGATCATTTATGACAAAAACCATATATCATCTGAGAAGGCTTGTAATTTATATTCTTGATTTTTGATTTTAATGCCTTTAATTTCTTTATTTAATCTAATTCTGTCCAGCAAAGTTTCCAAAATTGTTATAAAAAGCAGAGGTGAAAGCGGATATCCCTGTCTGACCCCCTTCCTTATCTTCAATGTTTTGGTAATTTCTCCATTTAATAATACATTGGCTTTTTGTGTGGCATAGATTGCCTTCAACATTTTTACAAAATTATCTCCAAAATCCATCAGATTAATCTGCTTTTTCATAAAGTCCCAGTTTAAGTTATCAAAAGCTTTTTGTGCATCCAAGAAGACCAAGGCCACTTGGCTTCCTGGATGCTTTTCATAATATTCCAATATATCTATCATTGTTCTTGTGTTATATCTGATCTGCCTTGTGGGAAGAAATCCATTTTGATCTGGGTGAATTTTATTACTGAGTATTTTCTTTAATCTTTCCGCCATTACCGCCATAAAAATTTTGTAATCTGAATTTAAAAGGTATATTGGTCTGTAATTCTTTGTTTGATTGGCATCTCCACCCTCTTTCAGAATCAATGTTATGTATGCTTCCTTCCAAGATTCTGGTATTTTGGTTTCCAGTAATACCCCATTGCAAACGTCTAATAGCATTATCTCTAGTATATCACCTATCTCTTTATATAGCTCATTTGGTAGCCCATCTGGGCCTGGCGTTTTGTTTCTTTTTTGTTTTTGAATCGCCGCCTTTAGTTCGTCTAAAGTTATTTCTTTATTCAGCATCTCTTTTTTTATCCTCTGATATTGGATAGAGAGTTTCTTCTTTCAGATATTCTTCTATTTTATTTGAATCAACTACTCTTGTTTGTAAAGATCTTTGAAGTACTGTCTTACAATTTCCTTTTTTTTCTCCTAATCTGTCTCTATTATTCCATTTTTATCCTGTATATATCGTTCTTTTCTGATTTTCTTTTCTTAATTTATATGCCAACCATTTTCTGGGTTTATTTGCATGTTCGAAATAGTTTTGTTTCCTCTTGATCTAAAATATTCATCTCATGTTTAACTAATGCTAGTTCATTTCTAATAACTAGCTCATCTCCCGGGGTTTCCATTTGCTTATTTTCCAATTTCTCTATTCTTTTTGTTAGGGCTTTCCGCTTTCCCTCTCTTTCTTTGTTTCTATTTGCTATATAAGCTATCGATATTCCCCTTAAGTATGCCTTCATTGTATCCCATAGGTTCTGCAATGAGGTGTCCTGCTTTTTATTAAATTCAAAAAAACTAATCAATTCTTCCCTAACTTTTTGAATATATTCTTCCTCTTTCAGTACTTGGGAATTAAGTATCCATCCACCTTTTTTTATAATGACTGTTTTTCCAAACTATCTGTATCAGGTTGTGAACTGCCCACGTGTTAGCCAAAATTTTTATGTCCTGAATCTCTTTGTATAGCTCGCTATTTACCCAGGCCATACCTATCCTGGACCATGATTTGTGTGGGTTGGAGTAGAAAGTGAACTGTGATATTCCTGGGTTCCTTTTTCTACACGCATCCACTAATTCTAATTCTTTGACCATCTCTATAAATTTCTTAGGCAATGTATTCCGTTTCTTATATTGTCTTTGTTCACAAGCATAATCTTGTCTATTATCTGTTACTGCATTATAGTCTCCTATAATACAAATTCTTTGGTTTCCAAATTCTATTAGTTTTTCATATAAGTTTTTGTAAAATTCACTCTGGTTTTTGTTAGGGGCATATATACCCACTAATGTCTTTTTATTTTGCATTACCACCTCGACCATTACTATTCTTCCCAATTCATCTTTATAAATCAATTCTGAGGCTATCTCTTCTTTTATATATAATATTACCCTTTCGCCAATGTTGCATACATTTTCCTCAACTTTTTATTTCATAAGTATCCTTTATCTCTCTTATTTATATGAACTTCTTGAATACATATTATATCCGCTTTTTGTTTTTCTAACTTACAAAATATTCTTTTTCTCTTAGCTGGGTCATTTAATCCATTAATATTTATAGATATCAAATTCACTTTATCCATTCCTTTCTTACTTCTATCCCTTGACTCATCCCTACTCATCCCTACTCATCGTTTGACTTCTCGTCCTCACTCCTATTTCTTCTCTTCCGAATGTCTCATCTCCTTCCCTCTCCTTCTCCTTCTCCTTCCCCCTGTTTCTAGATTGTAGTTCTTCTTGGCTTGGAATTTCATGATCATCCCTGCTGCTCTGTTCCTCCTATTTGGTCGAAGAATTCTTGAGCTTTGGTTAAATTATCTATTCTCACCCTTTTTTCCTTCCATATTGCTAGTATGCCCTCTGGGGTAATCCTTCTAAAAGATATATATTTTTTGTTTAAGTAGTTCGTGAGAAATCGATAGTCTTTCCTTTGTTCGCGAATTCTCCTCGGCACCTATTTTAGAACAATCACTTTTCTATCTTTGTATTTTATTCCTTCATCTCTCATAACTTTATAAATTATATCCTTCACTCGCCTCCTTGCAAATCTAAATACACTTCTCTGGGGAGTCTATGCCATCTCACATAACTTGTGTACACTCTGTATATGTCGTCCAGCTCATTTACCATCTCATCCCTATCTCTGTTCAAAAACTCCTCCAACATCTCCGCCATCACCAATGGTAAGTTCTCTCCCCTCTCTTCCTCCATGGTCTGGAATCTAAAATAATAGGAGGCTTTGTCCATCTCAAGATAAGTCAGGGTCTCATTGGTCTCTTTATTCTGCTCCTTAATTTGTTCCATGCCTTCCAACTTCTTTTCCGTTTGATTAACTTGTTTTTCAGTCACTTTAATCTTCTCTTCGTTTATTTTAATCAATTCTTGGATTTGGCCTATCTTACCATCCAAAATTTTTGACTTCACTTCTCATTTCCCCTGACTCATTTTTTAATTCTTCTTTCATTATATCTCTTTCTACTTTGTTTTCCATATGGTTTTTGATATCCTGAAATGTCAACATCATACTTTGGATAGTTAATAATGTGGTTTGAACTGATTGTGTGCTGGTTTGGGCTGTGGATTTTTCTGGTGCCAACATCCCTTCAATCGTTTTTTGGGTCGATGTTGCTATGGGAGTGGATGGTGTTACTGCTGGTGTCAGTTTTCTTCCTACTTTAGTAATGGTGGTAGATGTGCTGGTTATATCTTTAATAATTCTTTGTTGTTTCTCCACTATCCTAGCTATATTCTCCCAAGTCATATTGCCTACTACCATAAACTTTATCTTTATCGAATTTATAATTCGATTTTCTCAATTCTCTAAGCTTTTATATTACTGTTTATCTGCTTGGCCTAATTTCTTTCCACCATTAGGCGAGGAGATTCTTATCAATTACTTAACTATATTTTCAAACTTTCCAGCCCACTTTCCTTGTTATTACTCTAATTGTTTACCTCACATTCTATTAGTATTGTATCTAGTCTTAATGAATTCAATAAGTCATCAATTCTTAAATCATCTAACAAGTCAAAAAGTCATTCAACTATGTTTAAGTATATAACAATGTTATAACCCCAATTGCTTCTTTAAATTAATTGCTATATTTCAGTTAATATTACCTTAAATATTTAATAAGAATTTAAATTTCTAATTAATATTTTAAAAATATATTTATATTTCAATAGTTCACAGTATTTAATATAAGGAGGGTAGGAGAAAGAGAGGGAAAAAACAATTATCTCATCTTTATATTAATCAATATATTAAGATCATTAATCTATAGTCAATCAGATATATGTAAAGAGTGAAAGAAAACTATAAAATGTACTCCAAAGGGGTGAAATATTACTTACTTAAATTAAAACCTATTTCGAAATAACCAATTAATCTTGTTTTCTTATTATTTAAATATATACCCTAAGTAAATAGAAAATGAGATTATACTGTTCCAATCAATTTTAAAGGAGAAAAAGAGAACAAAATGAACACTCAATGAGGAGAGGATTTACAATCTCCTTTTTCCTGAGTGTTTCCTTAGTTATCCAGTTATATCCAGTAAGAACTTCAAGTCTCAATTCTCAGTTCAATCTGCTACCTCTGCCACTTTACTCCGCTCTCCCTGTCACAGTGTCTGCCTCCATGAATTGCACTGTCACTCCTCTAATCACTTCCAAAAATTTCAAAGTTTCACAGTTCTTCTCCATCATAGAATACTCTACACGGTATGTTCATGTGGCTGGAAATACAAAACTTTCTTCATCAATAGTCACTCTTCTTTCCACTTTCCTTTTTAAAAGCAATTTTCCGCTTCATCCGGAGCTAAATTTTATGGGTAAGCAGCTCAGTCTTGCCACCACTTTCCATTTTCTCCCTTCTGCTCTGGCGTTTCACACATGTACCAATTACCTTTCAAGTTTATCCATTAATTATAATCCAACATCAATTTCCTTTTGGCCTCGTTCCCGGACTCCAAATTGGATCTAGTCTCTCCGCTTCCTTCTCAAAGTTGTTCTGTCGCATCTTTGGGCCAGCCTAACTGTCTGACTTTTTTTGCCTTTGCTTCGGGCTCCCTTCTTTACTTCCAGGATTGCAATTCCCACTTCAGCTCCAAGAGTTCTTCCTCGCTTGAGTGATCCCACCAGGATCTAACTTCGCCTCAAACGGCTGCCCACGAGCAAAATCCCCGATGTAGGAGAGCAGATCAAGGTTCTTCTACCTCGCCATACCGGGATGTCACCGGAAGTCCCAGTCTAAATTTTTCATTGCTAAGCAAGCTGTTGTTAAATGAGTTGTGCCCTCTTTTTTGTTATGGTTGTTAAGTGAATCATTACAGTTGTTGAGTGAATCATGTAGTCATAAAACAAATCTGGCTTCTCTCATTGATTGACTGCTTGTTAAAAGCTCCCTAAAATGGGATTGCAAATAACAATCCCAGGACCCTGGGAAGTTGCAACCACTGGACATACATGCCAGTTGCCAAGCACACGTAACTTGATGGCGTGAGTGTGGCGATGCTGCAACAGTCATAAGTGTAAGAACTGGTCACGTCACTTTTTTTAGTACTTCTTGTAACTTTGGTAATTAAATGAACAGTTGTAAGTCAAGGACTACCTATATCTCCCCTTTAAATACTTTTTTAAAGAAAAATGTGCTTCAAACCTGTTTATAACTATTTTTGGACAGTTGACATTGCTATAAAAATATATCTGCATCCCAGAGAGTAAACACTGTCTTATTATTGGTTTTACTTATTTTCCACAAGGGGCCTATACTGGAAAATTATAATGCTTTAACTTGAACTATTTTTTAAATCATTTGTTTCAAATTTAAGCCAATTTGAAAACTGTGCAAGGTTATATTAATAAACCTACTACTCAATAGTATTACATTATAATAGCATTTGTAAATTTGGAATTCTTATTTCTCCCTTCTCTGGATTGCTATAAAGAATTTAACTTGTATCATTTTACCCTCATTTATAAAGTTGTTCAGTAATTCTACATACAACTCCTGTATAATTAGAAAGATACAATGGATTTGAAATACTAAAAAATATGGTAAAATAAATATTTTGATTGTGGTTATTTTCCCCAACCAGGATATTTTTGTTGATTTCCATGATTTAACTTGTTAAAATTTAATGAATATGGTTTCACAAGTTGTTTTAGGTTATAACTTTTCCAAAATATTTAAACGCTACAATACAACACCAAAGTCTGCTTGAGTTATAAATTTTTTTAAAAAAATGATGCCTTTACTAGGGAACCCCTGCTGGACAGGAAAGTGGAATTGATTTGGGAATAGAAACAATTCAGTTTGGAGCTCCAGCCTCTAGTGGGAGTGATAGTGAAGTTGGGCCAGTTTCAGATAAGACCTCAGAGAAGCTTCTTGAACCAAAGGAACAAAGGCAAAAACAACCACGTGCAGGACCTATAAAAACACAAAAGGTGGGTGAAATTTTCCAATTCTCATCAATTAGAGATGAATCCTGAAACCATTTCAGCTTGCAAGAATTTTTAATAAAATATATAATAAAAGGCTCCATTTCTCATTGGATCTTGTGAAAGAGAAGTTAATGATTAAGTCATTGTAGTGGGGCGAAGAATTGTTGAATTCCATTTCAACAATTCAACAAGAATTCAACAAGAATTGAAGAATTGTTGAATTGTTGAATAAGGATGCCTAAACAGCCAGGACCCATCTTCTGCTACCTTGTTTTAATTTAATACAGGTTGCTCCTGCCTAAAAGAATTATTTTCTGTCTTTACCAGAATTGGGTTTTAGTTGCTTTTTACTGACGTAATAGCTTTCCAAATTACAGATAACTGTCACAGAGGAATTTTACTGAGTAAACAAACAATGTAAGAATTTGGAAGTAGTTAGAACCTAGAATCATAGATTATAGAACTATATGTCATCAGATCTGTCTTCTCTTCCCATTCTGTTTTTTTTATTTTATTTAAAATTATGTAGCTTTTTACAGTGCTCAGGAGTTCACATTTCTGAATGTTTCTAATTTGGTTTGGGTTACTGAAAACTGAAGTTTCTTTAGAATCAAACAAAATCTGAATCTAATTTGACTTGACATTTAGAAATCTAAATTTTTAAATGGTAATTTTTTCTACATATGATCTCCCCTCTTCCTCAATAGAACATAGGTGAAAGATAAATTCTCCTTTGAATGATATTCAATTCCTGATAGCTACATAATTATATTCAGGATTTTTTCTGCACTTCTCAATATAGTATGGAGTCTTCAAATTTTCTGATATGCCAATATTGAATCCCATCCTGCTTAATGTTTTGGAATCAAGGTAGTTAGGTATTATACAGATACAAATTTTGATAAGCCACAAAAACAACTCAGTGGTGACTGGATTGATTACTTCCATACCTTCTGGAATTCAGCATATACAAATATTTACATTAAATATTGTTAATTATTTTTAGCTTCCAGATATGAATCCAGTAGAAAGCAAAGAATACAAGCCTGGCCCAATTGGGAAAGAGCGGTCACTAAAGAACAAAAAAGTAAAGGAGGCACAACAAGGCGATTCTGAGATGCAAGAAAAGTCCAGTGCTAATACAGTCAGAAGCTCAGATCCTATTACTTCTAAAGAAAACAAATCAACTAATGAACTTAGTACAGAAATAGGAACAATGATATCAGTGTCAGCTGCAGAATTTGGAACAACTCAAAAAGTAAGAAAATAGAAGTGCTTATTTCTTCCTGCCAAAATTTTATCAAATACATTATTTTATGGTGCTTTCTGAAGTGAGAGCATAAAAGAAGTGTAAGACTGTTTTGCTGTGAAAACAATCTTAATGTTAGTTGCTTCTCCTCATTTTAAAAAAAATAGTAGTTCTCAAATGACAACCATAATTGAGCCTGGCAATTACAGTCTTAAATTGTGACAGTCATAAAGCAGGTCACATGTGACCAACCGACTTGTTTTCTGATGGTTAAGTTGCTGCAGCAGTTGTTAAGCAAACTTTCGATTCGCTGTGGATTAGTTTTTTGCAAGAAATCAGAAGTAAACACCAGTTACTGGCAAAATTGTTGTAAATCCTGGTCACGTGATCACTGCTGGTTGCAGATGGCCAGAAATGCAAAATGGTTGCTAAGTGCCCAAACTATGATCATAAGACCGTTGTGTGTGATGTCAGAACTTTGAAACCAGGTTGTAAGTAGTTTTTAGGGGTTCTGTCAAAACTTCAAACGCTTGGTAAACTGGGCATAAATTGAGGATCTGCTGTAGTAAGATTTATTACTGCTATTTTCTATTGTTCTATTATTCCTGTAGTAGAAATATCTGTGCAGAAGAATGTGATATTGGAGAATGTGTTGCGAGGATTATGATCCAGTGAAACTAGAATTGCTAGAGCCAAACTCTATAAATGCTTATCCTTTCAGTTATTGTGATGTCCAATTTTTCAAGTCCCTTAATCATTTTTTATATTAGTTAAATAACATATGCAGATTACCATAAGAGTCATAACAAATTGGGACTGGTTTCGTGAAAGACCATTTTTCCATTGATCGGAGGGTGGGGGGAGGAGTGAAAAACAAACTCTCATGCGCAGTTTACACTAAGGTTTGTGCTACTATGAGAATACCGTGCCTGATGATCTGAGATGGAGCTTAGATGGGATGCTTGTGCTGGGGAGTGGCTGCAAATACAGATGAAGCTTCGCTCACTCACCTGCAACTGCGTGGCCCAGTTCCTAACAGGCCATGGAACAGTACTGCTTCATGGCCTGATGGTTCTAGACCACTGACATAGGGGTATTAGTGTTTTCTATATTTTAAATGAATGGGAATGTTACATTTCCTGCTTAGTGGTTATATGAAATTTAAAATCACGTTTTAGATTTTTTAAAATTATTGACAGACTATAGCTCTTTTTATTTACTCTGTAAATGGTAATCAACAAAGGTTTACTTTTTTAAAAATACTGAATATGTAAAGTTAATAATTAACCTATTAAGACTAAGAACAGTTTTAAGTTAATCTAATAGGGAAATTCAGTTTATGAATTTGAAATTGACAAATTATTCTTTTCTGCTCAAAGTTCAAATCGTATTTTTGAGGGAAGTTGCGTATATGACTTAGATAAACTGGTTGAACTTTTTTTACAGGAGTCTGTAACAGACTATACAACACCGTCTTCTCATTCGAGTACAGTGGCAACAAGCAGTTCAAAGATGGAGGAGGCTTTAGTTACAAATGTAGGTGTATTGTCTCACAGTATAAATCCTCTATTTAATTTTATTTTAAAATTAAATTATTTTACATATACATTGGTTATATCTGTAGAAAAATATCATTAAGCTACATTTCTCTTATCTGAGAATAAAATCATGGATTTTAAATAATATTAACATATATACTCGAATTACAATGTCCTTTAAAACTTGTAAAAAGTGATTAGATATTGAAACGATATCTACAAGATAGATTATGTGCTCTTTGCATATTAAAGTAACATATGTAACACCATGCGGTAAAGAAATCTACACTTATTATTGGGTTATTAAAGGAATAATTAAGAAATTATACTCATTTAGGGTAATTACATAATATGCTCTTAAATCTGGCACATCCAAAACCAGTGATTTGTGTAAATAACAGACAGACAGACAGACAGATAGATAGATAGATAGATAGATAGATAGATAGATAGATAGATAGATAGGCAGGCAGGCAGGCAGGCAGGCAGGCAGGCAGGCAGGCAGGCAGGCAGGCAGGCATATTCGGTTGAACACATATCCTAGAGCATGTTTATACATAGCCATCCCTTTCTGATTCTGCTGTGTCTCAAATCTTTTTTCCCCATGATGTTGGTATCAGTTGCAACAAGACCAATGTCTAGTTTTACATCTTCACAATCCACCCGAAATGTATTTTCCCCCACTGATCTGACATCCTTGGATTTCATTATTCCAACTTTGCATATTCAAATACAGGTGTACATTAGTATTGTTGGGGCAGCAGATGAAGGACTGATATCTTTTGGTAACTTTTCTCAACAATATAGTGCTGGCCTACTCCTGTTCCTCCTCAGATTTGTTAACACCTATGTCAACTTACACTCACTAAGTATAGAAGGAGGACATTCTCCTTGACTCAGTTTGATGCCTTTCCTACTGAAGTCTTAGAAAGAAGACACAAAGATATCCCATTTGGGCTAAGGTTTTACTTTTGTAATAAAGAACAAAGGCAATGGGAACTGTTAAACACATGTTATTATATTGCATATTTTATACTGTCATGTGGATAGGTTAATAATGTCATTCCATTTCACAAAAATCTAGTACTGTATCAAACTGTAAAATGTGGTTACAAGAAAACAATTACGTACCTTAAAGGATCAAAGTAGCTATATTCCTCTTTTAAAAATGTTACCTATATGAACCATTTTATGATAATGAATATTATATTTTTATCTTGCTTTTTAATATATAACTCAAGGTGCCAAACAAAGCTAATGCTCCTGCCTGCTATATTTCCCAGAACATCTCTATGAGATTGGTTGGGCTGAGAGAGAGTGCCTATCCCAAAGTCACATCCCAGCTGGCTGTCGTGCCTAAGGGAAGCCTAGAACTCACAGTCTCTTGGTTTCCAGGCCAAAACCTTTGTCCTTATTCCAAATTCACTATTTTATAAGACTAAGGTGTATGTATGAAATAATGTATTTTTCATTTCTCTTTATCCCACTGTAATATCAGAGCAGTCTATATCCCACCTTTACTGTGAGCTCACCGCACAGCACCCCAATATGATTCTATGCTGGACCTAGACAAAACCTGGAGAAAGCTGAAGCAGAGAATATTTGATTTTGATATACAAATAAACATAACTAATATTTCATATCTCCACTACATTGAACATTTACCACCCCTAAATATTTTTATTGTCCACCACATAGAAGGACTTTCACAGTCAATCGTCTTAACATCGATACTGTTGGGAATGGCATTCTTGCCATTCTTTATTAAACGTACACACACGTGCACAGATATAGGTATGAGTATAGGTGGCCATCTTACACAAAATGACTATGAGTAGCCTACAACAATTGATAAATTTGTTCAAAATCTGAAGTTGATATAATATCATACATACTTCTGAAATGCTCAATTTCCAATCTTGGAGGGTAGTGTTAATTTCTCATCATAACCTAGCAGATTAATTTCATGTGGCAATAGTTGAATATCTTTTAAATTATCAGGATTGAAAAGTTTCCAGAATGGTTGCCAAATTTTAATCATATAGCAATGACAAAGAGAGGTTACTGAGCCTGACTAAATATGCTTACTCTCAGGTAGAGTAAGTTTTCACTGAGTATTTATATTTTGTCAATTATCTTTTCGTCTAGGATTGTATGTTGCTTTTTTACTAGTTTTAAACTTGAATGTTCTGATTTGGATGAATTGTTTGGTCAGAGATTAATTATGAAATTAATTTTCTAAAACTCTGGGCAAAAGGAAGAAATAATGTTTATGAGAGAGATACATGAAACTGAAAATGCTTCTAATCAAACCGTAATTCTGCAATATCTGTTATTACTGCTGTGTTAGCAGATGGAGCAGGGGTTTTATTTAGCTGTCTAAAAGACTCCTTCCTACTCTTCAGCTTTTACTCTTGTAAGGAAAAAGTTTGTAAAGTATACATGTTCTTTCTTTGAGGACTTTCAAAATAGGAGTAGCACAAAAAATAATAATTTATGGAAATAGGTGCAGTGGGCTCTAAATGATCAGGTTTTATTAATATGGATTACAACCATTCTGAAAACAAATACATTTTTTAGTTAAGTTTCATCTACTGATTTTCTATTAACATTTCCTTGCCATGTGGCATCGAATTAATTACTCCAATATGTAAACAAATACACAGTGAATATATTTATGAAATAATTTTTAATGCAAAATAATCTTAAATTTGAGAGAAAAATTGCTAATTAAAAAAGTGATTTTGATCATGCCTGTTGTACTTAATGTTGCAAAGTGTCAAATGTTATCTGGCAGTTCAAAGTACTTTTTACTTTGCAATTCCATCTCTTAAACATTGTATTTTGATATGAGGGAAGGAGAACAGCATTACAATATTTCTTCAAGAATTTATGACGGATAAATTGTTTCTTATTAAATGTACCTCATGATATTCAGTATACTGTGTTCTGGTTTATGAGAGTGCTTGTTGCTTTCCTTCTTTTCATAAGAATGTAAAGCTTTTAGTTGAATGACATCCAATCGGAACACCTTATAATTCTTAGGTGCAGGTATACTTAGTGTATTGAATTTTGGGCTTGGATTTCCTGATAATTATATGACTTAAACATTCATATACTTCTGTTGGTTAAACTAGCTTTATTCCATTCTTTGGCAGCATCATGTAAGGTGATGTGCACTGGAAATGATGAGGAATAAATTCTTTTTGTCTTTCCTTGTTTGGGATATCTAAAGATGTCTAGTCAAGTTCAAATACTTCCTCTTAAGTTTTGAATCCAATTGAAAAAGTTTCAAGTAAAATCATGCTATATTTGCAACAGTTCTATGCTTTTGTTGCATTATAGAAGGAAATGTATCTCAAAGATACATGTCTCACTTCCATGTGAACCTTTTGAGGCTCAATCTGAAGGAAATTTATTTTCCTGATTTTTTTAATTTTTTTAAAAATGGATAATATTCCAAGATCATAAATAATCAAATATTTTTTCTATGTGTCAGATTCCCCTTCCCCCTTCTAAATGTTTCCCTGTCAAGTACTTAAATGGAAGACTACCTAATTCGGTTGCACTGCTTGAGCTCTTGCTTTTAATGGGGCTTTTGTCATAGACCCAACTAGAATGTGATCTTTGTTGCCTACCTTTCAGGTGCCCCTGCCCCACACCCTTCCCCTCCCTAGGAGGGAGACTCTACAACAGAGCTCCAGCCTAACTCCAGTTTCTCCCGCTACTGTCGACCTCACCCTCAAGGTATGTACCATCCCCCTCTCAGGGTAATTTTCTTGCATGCAGGGGAAAGATTGATACTTTTGGTGTAGATTAGGGAGACATACACTTTTTTTTTTACTAAGTAACTAAAAAAAGAGTATTCATTGTATTATTTTAACCCTGTTTGGTAACTAACATCAAGAAACTGCTATCTGCCATATATAATTGGAAATAGATTGGAATACATAGTGAGATTTATCTATGATTTCTCTTTCCACAGAGAACATATAGAAAAGGTGTGTATGGCTAGCATTGCAGAGTTTTTTCTTCAAAATTATTTTTTTCTGATTTGTATTAATATTGCTGAACATAGCAATTTGATCGATATTGGTTTGCTGATCTAGGATGCATTAAATTGAGAAATGGATTGATTAATATTTGTTGACTTCTTTATAGTTACTGTTTCAGTAATTGTATTCTATTGGTGATGATATGAGAGGTAGGAGAAAGGCAAAATTCATACTGACAAGATTTATTTTGGGTTGGATACCGTTTCAACTTGCTATGAAGTAAGTGACAAGAATGATTTGGAGATTGCCATCAATTCTCTTCAAACAATAAGTATACTAAAGTTCTATCTCTTCTTCCTCTTCCTCTCTACCTTTCCAATTGAGTTCCAATTAGAATCCTGAAAGGATTCTAATTAATATCACTTTGAATTTTAATTTCAGAGAAGCAAAATTGTATTAGCAGGAGAAAGTTTAATAAGTTAAATACAGTATTAAGGAGGAATCAGGAAAAAAAATCTTAGCAGTCTTGATGAACAATATAGTTTTATATCAAAAAACTACTTTTTATAAACATAGTTTTCATGTTAAGCATATCTGGAGAATTCTAACATTAAAACCAGAATTTCTGATTATTTACTAAACACAGGAACTTTTTAATATTAATAATTTGATAGATAAACTGATTGCTTTTAATACGAGATACTGTAATTTTAGCTTTTATATAAGTACATCTCTATTTCTTTCTATCCTATTTATCTATTCATCTGTCCATTCTTCAGTGCATACATAAGTCCAGATACAGATACATACGTACATCTGTGTTTTTGGATAATTCATGTCAGTGATTTTTTTCTAAATTTAATATAAATATTCCTCCTGGAATTTTATTATTTCTTGAACATATTTTCTGTTAGCATACATGAATTTAACTTACTTTATATATATGCATAGAGAAGTCATAAACAGAATTAAAAGTGAAACTTTGAAGCTGAATACTTTCCTAAAATAATTATAAAATATATATGTCAGACACTGCACTGGACATGAGCTATTTTTTAGAATATATTGTATGTATATAGTTTTACAAAAATACATCTCTCTGTGCTTAATCTTCTCTGTCTACGTTAAAAAAATATTTAAGCATCTCTTTTTAACCTTTTCAAATATCTGTTCAAAGCATTGTTCTGACAAAGTAGTGTGCCTTTTTTCTAATAAGCATGTAGTGATTTAATGAGACAGTTTTCAAATTATATTCCGTGGAATTATTATCATCCATGAGAGTCTAGGGACAAAAAAACATTCAGTCAAATACAATTTCCTTCCTGTAGGAAGAGGCTAAGTACATAGACACATACCATTGGTCATCCTTTAAAGAGCTATATTATTATCAATATTGAATTCCTGGTTAATATCTTTATTCCATGTATCTCAATTTAAAAAGTTTACATAGGAATCTACTCCACCAAGGTGGCCTTTCTGTGCCTGGATAGTTCATACAAGGTAGTCCTCCACTTATAACCATTCAATTTAGTGACAGCTCAGAGTTAAAATGACACTGAAAAAGTGACTTGTGACCATTTTTCACAAGCTTGCAACCGTTGCAGCTTCCACATGGTGATGTGATCAAAATTTGGACGCTTGGCAACTGGAATGTATTTATCACAGCTGCAGCATCCCAAGGTCATATGATCACCTTTTGCAAACTTCAGTCAAGCAAAGTTAATAGGGAAGCCAGATTCACTTAACAATTGTGTTACTAACTTTTAACAAATGCAGTGGTTCATTAAACAAACTCTGACAAAAAGGTCATAAAATGGGGTAAACTCACGTAGAAACTGCCTTGCTTAGCAATAGAAATTTTGGGCTCAATTGTGGCTGTAAGTTGAAGGCTACCTGTATTCAAGAAAAAGTGTTTTAATGATGTCTTCTTCATGAGGTTGTCAGTAAATGTCTACATAAAATTGATTGTATTTTGAGAAAAACTACAATTTTGCTTGTATGTTATCTTACACAGTGCAGTTGGGAACAGTTTCAACCATATATTATTGATATTAGACTGATTGTCAGGTCTGCCATCTTCAGCTTGGTGCCTTGCTGGCATCCTATCATCAAAGGCCAAGGAGGAGGAGACACGGGAGAACAAATGGGCAATAAATGTATGGGGTTGGGATTGGGAGATGACAGTTTGCAAAGACCAGAGAAGCACAAACCACTTTGTGCCAGCATTAAAGGCCACGCACTCTGAGAAAAGAACATGGACTACCCCAAATATCTCAGTGTTTCTCAAAACACCTTTGTGGTTCTTCATTGGCTGAAGACAAACTGATCATGGAGGGAGGGCTGGAACGCAGCCAGCAGCCTTTAGTTAAAAAACAACCCACCCACCCCCCGATCATTTCATCCAAATGGAGTGAAGGGTCTTTCTTTTCTAAGGGACATGATGGGCAGATTTGTCACTGATATTGCTGAAATTTGAATATCTATAAATTCATTGTGGTATCATGGCGATTGGCATTTGATATAATTTAACTGAAAGCTACAGCATTATGTTTTGACAGTGAAAAATGATAATCTACTCTATTCTTAAATTATGAAAGTCAAACATAATTTGAGACAGAGCTTAGAGCCACATCACCTTTTCATTGATTTTAATTATTGCAGAATGTATGTCGCAGTTTCCAGAGAAGTAATACAAGAAAGGAATGAATGATGTTAATATAGTGGGCTTTGGAATAGCAATAAACATTATTGAACTATCAGATCTATAGGAGTTGATGCATTTTAGAAACAAAGGTACTTTATTTGCAATGCAGTAAGGGAGTTTGCTCTTTCCTGAAGATATGCTTAGAATAGTAGGGAGTTATCTAGAATAAATTGAAACAAAAATATAGAAATAAAGTGGTACCGGTCTTAAAATAAAGCCATTTTTTCCCCAAAAAATAGATGGAATCTGCTCGCAAAGCATGGGAGAATTCACCAAATGTGGGAGAAAAGAGTTCACCTGTTACATCATCAACATCTCCTGTTACTGGTGGTAATAGTGGTAGCAGTGGAGGTGGGAATAGCAGCAGTAGCAGTGGACCAACCAGTGGTACATACAGCTCTTTTTCAAGTGCATCCATGCCTCCCATTCCTGTAGCTTCTGTTACACCTACAACTTCATTGTCAGGTATTATTCTTTAGGAAATATGACTGAGAAATGTGACTGAATAACTTGCTATCTTTTTTTAATAAAGCTCTTTTTGTTTCTTTACTCTTCTTGTTTTATGTGTATTTCATTGTATGTGTATACTGTGTATGTACGTACAATGACAGTAAAGTATTATTATTATTTGGTTCAGTTCAAATAACTTATTATCTAAAAAATAAGATGTGTGATATTTTTAATTTGATTCTCTTAATTTTGTATCTTTTTAATTTGTTTATCTAAATTGTTAGAACTAAAAACTTTGAAATTCTTCTTTAACAAGGCTCTTGTGCATTTTTATATTGATAATCAGTGAAAAATCTATTAACTATCATTAATTTTCACAAGTTATATAAAAGTTTTATACAATCAACTGTTGGAAAGAAAATTCTACTTGATTCAGACAAGAATATGGTAGCATTTAAAATCCAGTATATTCTGAGCAGTAGCTTTGATCTTGAACTGTATAATTTTAATTAGGTGTTCATCCAAACAAAGTTGCTTTGCAAACATATTGTTACATATTATATATTTTGAGTCCTTTAAATTTTAAGATCCTTTCCACAATAACAGCATCTCCGAATAATTTTAATCTATATTTTTAAACACAGAATATAGATTAGTGGTTTTTCAATTTATGGTTCAGTTCTGTTGATCAATAAACTGCCAATTAATTTTGAAATCATTCCTCTAAAACATGGGTGTCAAACTCGGTCGTGTCATGTGATATATTGTGACATATGGTGATTTTTTTTCGCCTTTGTGGAGCTGGGATGGTTGTGGCCTGCATGTGACGCATCCGGCCCGTGGGCTGCCAGTTTGACACCACTGCTCTAAAATAATTATTGCTTGATGTTTCTGAAAGAAAAAAAACAGCTTGCGCTCCAGTCAAACACCAGATGCTTAAAGCATTGTCAGTGGTTCTTTTAAAGCTCTACAAAGTTTCTGTCGGGATTGAGTAGATGATGCAGACTGTCAGGATAATTCTTAAATTATAATAGTATATCAGAGGTTTTTTAGTAGTAGAAATAGATGGATGTGATAAAACATAATACAAGAGTACTAGAACACTTATAATTAATTCTGTTAAAATATTAATCTTTTCTAAATGTTACATTCTGATTATAATAATGAATAATAGTAATTGCTGTGCCATTATGCCCACATGGTGCCAGGTTTATATCTTTTGAATGTGTGGCCCTAATGAACATAAGCTTAGGAACAAACAGTTACTCTCTTAAATCCCCAAACTTTTGGGCACCAAGGACCAGCTCTGTGGAGAAGGTTTTTCTGCAGACCAGAGGGGGGGCGTGGTTTTGTGTACTGCCTGCATCTTGTGGATGGGGCTTCGCTTGTTTGCATGGCCCAGTTGCTAGCATGCCATGGACCTGGATTTGGGGACCTCTGTTTTAGAATGTTTAGGTAAACAAATCATTTTTTTGATCCAGTATAATATTAGACATATATTCTGAGTCTACAGTGAAAACATTTCTACTAATACAAGCTACTGGCAGATTTTTATCTAAAACAAGTGACCTGGTCTCTCTCTGTAGCTTGACCATTTGTCATAGGAATTCATCTTACTTGAAGTGCTTTCAGTAATTCTAATTCTTTCTTTGGCCCACGTTGGCTATTAGAATTTGAAAGAGTTATGGACCATTTTTTAGTCATTTCTATAAAGAACATTCTGATTTGCTGCCTTTTTATGAAGGAATGGATAATTCAGGCACACAAAGTAATGCACAGGTTTATCTGTTTTGGGGATAATCTTAAAACTAATTCTAAAATTCATTTTATAGGGTATTATACTGTATATTGCTTGTATATTGCCTGTTTTTAGGGAAATAATGAAAAATATCTTAAAGAGCTGCGATAGATTGCTGTCATTTGAAATAAAAAATCATCATTTTGCAAACAGTATACCAACCAAGTAAAACATATTGTTCTTTAATATATTTTCAAGGAAATTGTCATTGTTGAAGAACAGCTGCTATGTACAGTATATTTCTATCAGTTAGCTTTTATGCATATCATTAAGGTTTCACCATCATGCCATTTTATGTAGACAGTATCCTTGTACAATAATGTTCTGAAATTAAAAGAATATTTAATAAAATATTGCTGTAATACAATTTGCATTAAGATTCATATAACTAGGTTCAACAAGCTAAGTTGGATTAAACTTGATTATTATGCTGAAATATTTTGTCAGTAACTCTTGAATCTTGTTTTGCTTATTTCTGATCTTAGGAGCTGGAACATACACTACTTCCTCACTAAGTACAAAATCCACTACAACCTCCGATCCACCCAACATCTGTAAAGTGAAGCCACAGCAATTACAAACAAGCAGTTTAGCATCTGCTGGTCATTTTTCCCAGTTAAGCTGTATGCCATCTCTGATTGCCCAACAACAGCAAAGTCCACAAGTCTATGTGTCTCAATCAACTGCAGGTAATGGGATCAATGTATTCATTAAATTTAAGTTCAGCTCTTCTGGTATGCATTCTTACAAACTACAGTATTGTTTTCTCCCAGTCGTATAAACTTAATTTAGTATACAAGAGAATATAGGAAGTCCTCTAAAAATTGGATGTTATTTTTTCTTTTTCATATTTTAATTTTAATCTTTTCTTGTGGTCCTGTAGCTCAAATGCCTGCATTCTATATGGATACAACTCACTTATTCAATACCCAACATGCCCGTTTGGCTCCTCCTTCACTTGCCCAGCAGCAAGGATTTCAACCAGGACTCTCACAGGTACATTTGGTGAGATTGGGAAACAAAGATATATACAGGTTAAATTAAATCAATGTATCTTGAAATTTATCCAGCCTTGCTTTTTGTTATCACTCTTGCAATAAAAAGTTAAGCTAGCATTGATGCTAGTTTGTTTTCATTACCCTAGTAAAGAAATTATAACATTCTAGGTGAAAATGAATAAGTGATAGGTGGAACTAAAATAGTGCATGGGGTGATAATAATCACCAACAAAATATTTCCTCAATACTGTTGGAAAAAAAGCAGGAATTATCTTAGAAGCAGCATAAGAATTGTGTTTATCACCTGTATGCAGACTTGATGGAAAATTATGCATCTGATTTAAGAATTATGTGGAGGACTGGTTGTTTATATGTAAATTTTAAAAAAATCTGCCAGATAAAGTTAATATCTGCATATAATGAAATCTTGATTTTTATCAACAAATGATACAAATACAATAGGAATTTTGGATGTTGCACATACTAAATTAAGCCTTCGCAATACTGAAATATTTTACATTATATCCAGAGATAACAGGAATTCCAATATGCAAGATTATTTTTGTGAATTGAACACTAGGATGTCTGAGACAGTTCAGAATTCTTATAAACCAAATCTAAGTCCTGCAATGAAATAGCTGGACAATTATTAGTTGAGGTGCCATGAGTTAGTGCTACTGGGGCATATTAAAATGTCCAGTTCACTATTCAGTGTCTCTCAAATATCATTTTATTGTAAAACATTCGCATAGTTTTTAAAATGGGAAGCAATATACAAATGTTATAAATTATTAAATTTACAGTTGAAGGATGTGAAACCATAAGGCGAGAGTAGACCTTTGCTAAGACATTGGAGAAACAACACAAGAATGAGTGGATTAGCTGGGTGGATTTAGCTCAGGAGAGTTTCCTACATAGACATTTAAATTATTTCTCTTCCTTCCAGCCAACTTCAGTTCAGCAGATACCAATTCCGATATATGCTCCTCTTCAAGGACAGCATCAAGCTCAACTGAGTTTAGGAGCAGCACCTGCTGTGTCCCAGGCCCAGGAGTTATTTAATTCTTCTCTGCAGCCCTATAGGTAAGTCTCTGAAATATAATATAATTTCAAAGTAAATATAAATAAATATTTTAAAAAATAGAATCAGGAAACAGAAAATACTGGTTTCTGCCTTCTCCTAAATAGCACTCTGATATAGCATTTAAGACTTACATCGCACTTAGACTTATGTACCACTTTACAGTGCTTTACAGTATCTCAAAATGATTTACAGTCAGCATGTTGCTCTCGACAATCTGAGTCCTAATTTACTGACCTCAGGAAGATGGAAGGCTGAATCAACATTGAGCCATTGAGAATTGAACTTCTGACAGTCAGCAGAATTAGCCTACAATATTGGATTCTAACCGCTGAGGCACCATGACTCTAAATGTTTGCATTACTAGTTTATTCATACCATTAAATACAAGATAATTTGCACTATATTTTTAAATTGCTTTTAAGTTAGCAACACTAATTAAGTTTATTTAACTGAGATGGTAGTGGTTGATGATACAAATCAGTGTTCAGATTTCATTATAGTGAAAGTTTTGGAATTTTTAAGAATATTCGTACGTGCATTTTATGAAATATCTTTTTTATTCTGAATGTTACTGGCTGTTTGTAATTGTACCACTTTTATAATGCTGAAAGAAGCATTGAAGCATTGTAAGTTGTGAGGATGGGGAAACTTATGAATGACATGCTATATATTTGTAGCATCTTCAAATAAGTGGTGAGGTTTGTCTTTAAGCAGTTCTTAATCAGGCATATCATATTACACTTAATCAGTTCTTAAACAAGTACAGTACAATTACTAATTAATTGTGTACAAATACATTTGAAGTTTTACAAATAGGATAAAAAAATCTAAAAATCTAAAAATACTTGTGTAGTTTTTTACCTGTGATCAACCCTGCCCCTTCAATAATATTGCAACCCTACAAATATTCTAATCAGATGACAGACAGTGACAAACTTTGTACCATGCCCAATTCCTTATTTAGGATAGAGAAAAGCAATCTCACCACCACATACCAAACCTTATATTTATTCCCACAAAGTACAATACGCAACTCTTTTGCAGGAAAGTGAATAAATACAGTAGTTTAGAAAAATGCATACTGGCAAAGCCTAATGAAAAGTTTTCCCTCTTACTTTGTCTTATCTTGTTTTATGTCCAAAATCACATTTGGAGAGTTTGGCAACAAGTTAGCTGCCCTTAATTTCTTCAAAACCTCCTGCACCAATTTAACATATAGAGTCTTAGCTTCAGTATAAATCAATGTATCATCAAGATAAACCAAAACTCCCTTATACAAGTACTCATGCAGCACCTCATTAATTAGCTGCATGAAAATGGTGAGAGCTCCTTGAAGTTTGAACAGCACAACCCTGAACTGAAAACATCATAACGGACAATTAAACAATCTTTTTCATTCATCCCCCTCTAAAATCCTGATCCAGTAATAAACAAGTCTAGTTTAGAAAAAAAAATTCTCCCCTTTGCAACATGGGCCAGCATGTCCTTCATGAAGGGTAGGGGATAATGATTTTCCTTGCAAATAGCATTTAAATTCCTATAATCCACATGTAATGAGATGTCCTTCTCCCAGTACAGGATGGGGGCGACCACCTTGGGTCTCGTCAGTTTGATGAACCCACGCTCAAGATTTTTGTCTATGAATTGTCGCAATTCATCCAGTTCCTGGAGAGTCATAGTGTAAAGTTTTGCCTTAGGTAGTTGGATCTCCAGTAAAATCTCAATGGCATAATCCGTAGACCTATGAGGGGGGGTTCATCTGAGGCCACTTTGTCGAAAACATCCATTACTGGATCTCAAATTTCAGTATTTCCTGGGACACCCAGTGGGGCTCCATCTGCCGCAGCCACAGCTCCCTTCTCACTGCGGTATTTTCAGTCTAGTGAGGTTCCTCATTCTGAATTAGTTCATCATTAGGGAATTGGAAGATCCTCTCTGTCCAGTCTACCCTTGGGTTCCACTTCTTTAACCAGGTCAGTCCCAAAACTAGGGGACAGTCCATCCCTAGTGTCACAATGAAAACAGTGGTTTCGGAGGGATTTACCATTGTTAGTTTGAGTGGTTCAGTGGTAAATATGGCCGGGGCATCCCCTGCAATGGACCCATCGAGTTAGTAGATGGGTCTACTGGGGTTTTTAGTAGCCTTACTTGAATGCCCAATTCCCCGACCAGAGTTGGACATATTAGGTTTCGTGTACACCCTGAATCTAGCAATGCCTTAAGTTTCACTTTTCTCCCCATTACTGGAATTAACAGTTCTATAGGGGTTGTAAAGGGTATGACAAACACACTCACCAAAGAGTCTTCGTAGTCGCTCTCTGACTGACTGGGTTCCTCCACTGGATGGATCGAAGTTCCTTGCACTGTAATTGATTCCAGTGAGATCTCAACGACTGCAGGGGTTGTCAGGGTGACATCGTTGGAACACAGTGGTGGCTTTGAGGGTTTCCCTCTGACCTGCTTCTCCCTTTCGGGTGGCCATTCTCACATGACACTTGTTTACACAGTGACCTTCCTTCCTGCAATGGAAGCAGGCGGCTGAGTGCTGCAGGGCAGAGCAAGGTTTGGTTTTCTCCCTTCCCGTAGTGATCTCTTCCCGGAGCAGTTTGCACAGTACTGGTTTCAAGCTTGGTTCTGCTTCCTCAGTCAAGACCCACCAGCTGTGCTAAATGGACTGGGGCTCCACGGGCAATGCAGGCATTGTATAAATCATCGTTTAAGCAATCTTTGAACCAACTCATGAGTATTTTCTCTGGGCAATATACTTGGCAAGTCAAATCATGAAACTCTTTGAGGTACTTAGTGTCTGGACAGTGTCCCTGTCTGATGTGCCTTATGCGATAACCAGCCTTGTGGTCGGCTAGAGGGTCCTCAAATTTCTGTGTCAGGGCTGCCATGAAACGGTTGAAGTTGCGGAGCTCCTGTCCATATGGAGGCTCAACATTTAATGTGTAGTTGATACTTCTAGAGCCAGGGCAAGAACCCTGATTTTGGCACCTTCTGTAAGGAGATCCCTCCCATACTCATGCAGGTAGGTTATTATGTGTGCAAGAAAAAATCCCAATTGCTGGGAATTCCCGTCAAAGTTGACGCCAAAAAGGGGCACCTTCCATTCTAAGGGTGGAAGCTGCCTCTCGTTGAGTCGCAAGTCTTGCTTTGCGTTATGATGTGTCCTGGGTGGATCTTCCATGGTGGAAATGGGTTCATCAGTAACCCCCGTGACTGCAGCCAGTGCCCCTGGAGTTAGGGATCCCTTTTGTTCATCAGTAGTCTCCTTTTCTACTCCCAACTGGCCTGCAGCACAAGCCTGGTCATCCTGGATCGTCATGCTATGGATGGCCTCCCTCATCAGGTTCATGGCTTCCCTCAGTAATTGGTTGGGCCAGTCTGGGGCTCCCTCCAGTTTATCAATGTCATAAAGGTCTCCCATCTCCTGCTTCCAATCAGGTTGTTGGTTCCCATGGGTAAGGATGACATCTTTGGTTTTGCCACCCCAGCCTTCCATCTTCCCCATACCGATGGACCAACTCAGCTTGGCCATGATGCCTGAGGCAATTTTCTCCTTGACCCAGGCCTTCAGGGCCTCAATTGAGATTTTGGGGGTTGGGGTTCTCCCCCAGTCTTCATATTAACTCCCCTTGGCAGACATGGTGTGCACAATCTCCATGGTAAGGCTGTTACCTCTCTGGGTTGACCAGTTTACAGTTCTTGCCTAATGTAAGGTCCAATCTTCCCAAGAAAGCAGGACTCTTGAAATTGAAGTTGTTCCAAAAGGAGCTTTTTATTGAAAGGTTTGTGATAACAAGAGATCTAGGCAAGAACTGAAGCTTCTCACTTTAAACCAGCGATTTAAAGCAATGGTCACCAAACCCCTCCCACACTACATCATTCAGAGAAACAGAAACTTCATATAGAGCTTAACACAGTAATGCAAGAAACAGAAGCTTCATATACAGATCACTCCATTCCTCCCCCCTTCCTCCCATCAAAATGCCAGCATTCCTGTAGAAATATCTGGGACCTGATACATATACTGTATAAAAATATAGTTGTCTCTCAAAAAATGTCCTCTATGTACACCACATACTCACAATAAAAGGTTGCTAGAGCATGCGCTCTGTTGGTTTTTATGCACATATTTAATGGTGAATGAAATTTTTGATAGTTTACTTTTTTTGTTACCAGTTTCTCTTGTATTTATAGATCAGGTTTATACTTAAGCCCTGTGTTTTAAATAATATGGAACTCTGCAGTAGTTTAGCCCAGGGATGGGTTTCAAAAAGTTTTTCTACCTTTTCAATGTGAGTACTTTGTGTGCAGCGTTTGCAACTCACCTTCTGCTGAAAGCCCTGTGTGTAAAACAGCTGACAATGTGGCAATCGTCTGTGCTACACAAAGCAGCTGAGGTTGAAAAGCAGGAAATAAATTTCAGTATAGAGCCAAGGTGGGTAGGAGGGCCCAGCAGCTGATCATCGGAGCTATCGGTTCAGCCAAACCAGTAAAATACTACCACTGGTTTAGCCTGAGAAGACTTTAATTTTTTTCCTCTTAAGCCTCACCAGATGGGTAGAGCATCAAAGAAACCCAAGATTCCAAATTCAGCCATAAATTAAATTAAAAGAAGCAGAATGTATAAGCCCACCTTTCAGTCATGCTTTACATTGATTGTAATTCTTTGCCTTAAAACTACAACTATGTTGGTTAAATTACTATATGCAAACCATTGTATTTGCTTGAATACTTTGCTCAGTTTTTTCAGTGCAGCTTTAAACTTTTATTTCTGTAACAGCTTTCTAATAAATTAATGATATTTAAATAATTAATATAGGCTATTCTTTTAAACAGATCTCAGCAGGCATTTATGCAGAGTGGCTTGTCTCAGCCATCTCCAGTGGTTCTTTCGGGCACAGCTTTACACAACTTCCCAACAGTACAGCATCAAGAACTTGCCAAAGCACAGTCAAGTCTTGCATTTCAACAAACATCCAACACTCAACCTATTCCTATCTTGTACGAGCACCAGTTAGGTCAAGCTTCAGGATTAGGAGGTTCCCAACTTATTGATACACACCTACTCCAGGTAAGAAAAACAATAGATATTAACATGGCTTCTGAGCTTTGGAATTATTGCCTTTTTTGATGTGACAAAAGGAAACTGGTGTATATAAAACATAATTATGTTGTGTTTTTTATCGATTTCTACAGTGTAATCAGATTACATTGTAAATCATAAGACTTCAGAACTATAAATAATTGTAAAGGTTCATAAATTACTGTTAATATTGTATCCACTACTGTTCAACAATTACATGCACTAAAAGAGATTATTCGTTGATTTGAAGTGAGGAATCATCATGTGCTGATCACATCCAGTTACACATTTCCATCCTGGATCAGGGTGAAGATGCCATGAAAATTGTGGTCTGAAGGTCGATGTGTGACAAAATAGACTGAAGTTAAGTCTGAATCAGTGTGGCAGGTGAAACTCTATCAACCATATAACACCCAAGTTGCAAACACTGCATTGGCTATCAGTAGATTTCTAAAATGTTGGTTTTAACAAAGCTAGGTATTTTCAGGGATTTCTCTAGGTAAAAGTGTCCTATCCAATATACTTGCCTATATATGTTCTATATTGCCCAGATGTGGGAATGAAAGGATTGGAGTCCCAAGAACAGAAACAGATCTACACAGGAAGCATTAGTATTTCTGGCATTAGAGGGTTTTCACACCCATAACTCTTTCATCCCATGGTCAACTCCTAAACCTGTTCATCTGTCCTGGTACCAGACATAATCTAGGCAGAGAGATACAACCTTGACCACATTTCCTACTTGGGTTGAGAAGCTCATTTGGGTATCATCAGTGTACTTCCATGGTATCTTTGTGCAGATGTTTAAAAATGGCAAACAGAAAAAAACACTTCTAAATTAGTGTTACCCGACAAAGATTGTAGTGTTTGATGTCTTCCCTCAGCACTATCTGCAATTTTTTAGTTAGGAAGGAGCAGAGCCACTGCAGATAGTGCCCTCTGGCTCTCAACGCTCATAGACAGTCCAGAAGGTATTAAAGGTATGAAAATATTGTCAACTGCCTGGAGTCACATATGTGTGAATGGACAGCTATATAAATTTGTTTAATAAATAAATAAAAGTTACTGAGAAATCAAAGTTTATACTTTCCCTTTCTATAGTTCTACTTCTTTCTCATCATCTGTAAAATAAATCAGCATGAACTCAGTTCCATATCTGGCTTAAGCCTAGACTGAAAAGGTGCATATCATAACATTTCTTCCAGCTGTAGAATCAGTCTGATATATTTTTTTTAATTTTTATTGGTTTTTAAAACAAACATGAACAAACAAAACATGAAAAAAGCCATCTTCCATATATATATATACATATATTTGTTTTTTTAAGTTTTCGCGGGTACTTACATGAATGCAGTTCAGCTTCCTTCGGGTATTATCCCACGTTTATTATTCCATTCAAAAACACTACAATGATGTGGGATAATACCCGAAGGAAGCTGAACTGAATTCATATATATATGTATGTGTGTGTGTGCGCACGCGCACGCATGCTGTTCAGCTTCCTTCGGATATTATCCCACATCATTGTAGTTGTGCTTTTAAAGTTGTAGCCACGTTTCGGCAGAATCTCATCTGCCATCATCAGGCTTCGTATGTGGGTCAGGCTATCATAGCCGTTAGTTTTAAATTTGAGGCTAGCCTACTGTTGTCCCAGGATGATTTTTTCTTCATCCTGATTGGTTGGGAGTCTTGGTCTGCGTTTATTGGTCTTGGAGTTTGTTTGATTGGTGTTTCTGGTTTCTTCTGTCTGTTTTGTGGCTTTGATTGGCTGGCAACACTGTGTTCCTGTGTTGGAGGCTTTCAGTGCAGCTTGGCTTCCAAATGATTGACAGTCTGGTGGAATAATCTCTTATATTCATGCTTTCAGGTATTTTTTTCAATCTCTATGGCTTCTCTGATGATTCTGTGGCTAGGGTTTTCTATAGTGGCTAGGGTTTTGGTGCCATTGAAGTTGATGTTATGACCTGTGGCTTTCATGTGTTGGACTAGTGAGGAGGTGTGTTCCAGCTTTTTTACTGAATTTTTGTGTTCATCCAGGTGGGTACTTTTTCTTCTATTGGTCTGTCCAATGTATGTGGCCGGGCATGATGCATGGGGAACTTTGTATATGCCTTGGTTTTCCAGGTCAATTTTGTCTTTGGGGTTTCTAAGGATGGCTGCTATTTTTTTGTCTGTTTTGAAGGCAGTCTTGATGTGATGCCTGTGTAGTATCTTACTGATTTTGTCTGTAGTACCTCTTATGTAGGGCAGGACAGCTGTTCCATACATCTGTTGATCTTCTAGGTCTCTATTATGTCTTAGTGTGTTTTTGTGGATCAAGTTGGTGATTTTGTTTTTGTGGAAACCGTTGGCTGTCAGTACTTTAGTCAAGGTGCATAGTTCAGTCTTTATATGTGTCTTGTCTGCCAGGCGTTTGGTTCTGGTGATTAGTGTTTTGGCCACGGAATTTATCTGTGCTGGGTGGTGGTGGGATTGGGCATTGAGGAAGCGGTTGGTGTGTGTTTTCTTCTGGTATACGGTGTGTCCTAGTGTGCCATCTGTTCTTTTGTAGATTAGTACATCTAGGAATTGTAGTTGTTTATTTCCATTTCCATGGTGAACTTGATTTTGGGGTGTGTGCTATTTAGGTGTGTTAGGAAATTGTTTAGGTTTTCTTTTCCATGGGGCCAAATCACAAATCACCTCATGGAACTAACAGAACACTGCTTAACCAACACATATTTCATATACAAAGGACAAAGATACAAGCAAATTGAAGGAGCCACTATGGGATCACCACTGTCACCCGTCATTGCAAACCTGTTCATGGAAGAATTCGAATCCAGAGTCCTGGCTAATGCCACCCACAAACCCAAACTATGGCTAAGATACATCGATGACACATTTGTGACCAATCAAACTCCAAGCCTGACCCACATATGAACTCAATACAGAAGCCTGATGATGGCAGATGAGATTCTGCCGCAACATTGCTACAACTTTAAAAGCACAACTACAATGACATGAGATAATACCCGAAGGAAGCTGAACAGCATACATGTAAATACCCGCGAAAACTTAAAAAAACAAATATATATATATACACACACACACACACACACACACACAGTGTGCCAGTTGGTTTACAAATTGTTTTGTGCTTCCATTTCGTAGTCATCAATTACAATTACATTGTCCATACTCTCGTACTTTCAATCAAATATTAAATACATTAATATCATGATTAATCAATCATTTGACGATACTTTTATTCATTCATATTTTACAAAATAATCATATTTTACTTAATTTGTTTTATGACGGTTCATATTATAATTCCAAATCTATCCTGAAATCATTTTGTAGATATAAGAAAAGAATGCATCTTTATATATTTATTATTTTCTAAGAATCTACATATTTCATTACTATATTTTATTGTCTAACCATTGATAGAATAGATTCCAAATTTTTTAAAATTGTTTATCATCTTGTTCTCTAATTTCAAATGTCAATCTACTCATTTCAGCACATTCCAATATTTTCTTAATGATTTCCTCCTGTGATGGTATTTTCTCATTTTTCCAATTTTTAGCAAATACAATCCTAGCCGCTGTTAATGCATTTACATTCAGGTATTTCAAGTCTTTACTATATATTTCAGGTAAAATTCCAATAAAAATATCTCTGGTTTCAAATCTATATGCTTTTTTTGTCATTTTTTCCAACCACGTGTGGATTTTAGTCCAATATTTTTTAACATCTGCACATGTCCACCACATATGGTAATATGAGCCAGATGTCTGATGACATTTCCAACATTTTTCAGATTTATTCTTGAATATTCTTGCTATTCTTGTTGGGGGGAAATGCCACCTGTAAAACATCTTATACAAATTTTCTTTATATGCTGTTTACATTGTCATTTTATAATTTTGAGACCACAGTTTTTGCCATTTCTCGAGATCAACCCCATATCCAAAATTCTTCCCCCAAGCAATCATGGTTTCTTTAACTTGTTCTTCTAGTTTTCATTTCTAATAAATATCCATACAATTTTTTAATCACCTTTTCATCAGTACCTATCAAAATCTTATCTAAGTCAGTCAGTTTATCATAGAAATCTTCTGTTTTAGAATCTTTATCATACCTTGAATGTATTTGTGTATATGAAAACCAATTCATCTTTATACCTTGTTCCGCTAATTTTTGCATAGATTTAAGTTTACCCTTTTCATTCAATCTTTCACCATATCTGTTTGTTCCTTTTTGTATATTATAGGATAAGAAAATGCTTCAATAGTCGATAACCAGACTGGAATTTTCAAATAACATTGTCATTTAATCTTCTCCCAGTTTAACCACAGAGACTCCCGTAGAAATGTCTTCTATAATACCCGTATGTTTTAGTTCCTTTATACCATAAAAAAGCATGCCACCCCAACAACAGATCATGTCCTTCTGTTGACAACAATCTAGTATTTCATAATGTTATCCATTCCTTAACCTACATCAAATTTGTAGCTTGGTAGTACAACTCTCAGTTAGGCAAATCCTCCTCTTATTATAGCATCTTGCAAAAGTTTTAACTTTATTCTCGCTTTCTTACCTTGCCATATATATTTCAACACAATTTTATTTAAATCTTCAAAGTAATCTTTTCCAAGCCTAATTGGAATTGTTTGGAATAAATATAAAATTCTGGGTAATATATTCATCTTGATTGTAGAAATTCTCCCTGTTAATGACAGTTGTAAATTTTCCCATTTCGCCAAATCTAGCGCTATCTGCTGCTTAAGTTTGATATAATAATTCTCTTTATTGCATCTTGCTGTCAAATATATCCCCAAGTACTTGATCTTATTCGTGACCTGGATTTTCAATAGATCTGCCAATTCTTCCTTTTGTCTTGATAACATATTCTTTGTCAAGATCTTTGTCTTATCTTTATTTATTTTCAAGCCAGCCACCTTTCCATATGTCTCTATCTTTTCTATCAATTTTGATGCTGTTTCTAGTGGGTCTTCTAAAATGAAAACCAGATCATCTGCAAATGCTTGCAATTTAAATTCTTCCTTTTTAATTTTCATCCCTTTTAGGTTCTTTTCATCTCTAATATTTCTGTTTAGCACCTCCAAGGTTAACACAAACAACAGAGGTGATAGTGGGCACCCTTGTCTTGTTCCTTTTCTTATATCAATAGAGTCTGTCAGTTCTCTCTATCATTACCTTTGCCGTTTGCTTATGATATATAGCTTCTATTGCTTGAATAAATTTTTTAACAAAGCCCATCTGTTCCAGCAGTAATAACATGAATCGCCAATTCACATTATCAGATGCCTTCTGTGCATCTAAAAATATCAAAGCCATTTGTTTTTCAGGATGTGCCTCGTAGTATTCCAAAGTGTCCAATATTACTCTCATATTGTCTTTAATTTGTCTCTTTAGCAGAAATCCATTTTGATCAGGATTGTTTAAGTATTTTTTAAGTCTTTCTGCCAATATTGAAGCAAAAATTTTATAATCTGCGTTTAGTAAGGAAATAGGTCTATAGTTCTTGATTTGTAATGGATCGGCCTCCTCTTTTGGAATAAGTGTAATACAAGCTTCTGACCGTGATTTAGATATCCTCTTCTTTAACATAACTTCATTCATAACTTCTAGCAATGGAAAGTTCAACGATTCTTGTAATGTTTTGTAAAATTCTGCTCGAAGTCCATCTGGGCCTGGCGCCTTTCCATTATTTTGCTTCTTGAGTGCTTCAGTTAATTCCATCATTGTTATATTGTTTTCTAACATTGTTTCAATCTCTTTAGGTATCTGGGGTTGATTAGCATTCTGTAAATACTGTTTAACCCTTTCCTCATCAATATTCTCTTGTGTGTATAGTTTCCCATAATAGTCTGATATTATTTCCTTCTTCTCTTTCCTACCAGAGCAAACTTCGCCTTGGTCATCTGATAATTGCAATATTTTCCTTGATTCTTTCTCCTTTCTCAATTTATATGTTAACCATCTACCTGGTTTATTTGCATCTTCAAAGTCATTCTGTTTAGCACCTCTAATTTTTTGTGCTAGCTCTTCTTTTTCTATTAAACCCATTTTATGTTTAATTATATCCATTTTTAACTTGGTATCCTTTTTCTGTGGCATTTTCTATAACTCTTTTTCAAGTCCTTTATACTCATCCTCTAATGCCTTAGAGGCTAATCTTTTCATAGTATTTCTTTTCCTTATATAGTCTGTTGTCAAGCCTCTGGCATATGCCTTCATTGTATCCCATACGTTCTGGATTGATGTGTCTTCTTTTTTGTTTTCTCTAAAGAAAAAAGCCAGTTCTTTCTCCATCCACTATATGAAGTCCTTTTCCTTTAAAATAGTATTATTTTACGTCCATCTAGATCTTCTTCTTTGTCCTTTCCATTTAATTATCATTGGATTGTGATCTGCCCAAGTACTTGTTTCAGTATTTATTTCTTGGATATTAGTTAATTCTGTTGACATCCATGTCATATCTATTCTGGACCATGATAAATGTCTATTTGAGTAGAAGGTGTATTGTTTGGTTTTAGCATTTCTTGCTCTCCATATATCTTTTAAGTCTATTTCATCTACCATTTTAAAAAAAGATTTAGGGAGAGTCTTTCTCTTTTGCTTTATTGTTTTCTGTGGTGTATAGTCCAGTTTATTGTCTACAATTCCATTAAAATCTCCCATCATAACTATATTAGCATAGTTCAGTTCAATTATTTTCATATGTAATTTTTTATAAAATTCTTCTTGATTGTCATTTGGGGCATAGATTTCAATCAGGAGTGTTTTTGTATCATTGTCCATTATTTCCACCATTAGTATTCTTCCATCATCGTCAGTTTTAATCAATTTCACTGGGATAACATCTTTAATGTATAAAATCACTCCTCTTTTCTTGCATTGCGTCAAGGAAGTAAATATTTTCCCTAATTTTGGCAGATGATGTCAAATTTTAATTTCTCCAATTTATGGAAGGTTTTCCTTCTTTTAACGGCTGAGTTAAGTCCATTTATATTAATTGTAATCAATTTTTTCTCTTCCATGGTTATATTTTGTAGTTAGGTTTAACAGCTCTCATGGATCTTGCTTCACGTTGTTCTTTGGCTTCCTCATTTCCATGTACTGCACCTTGTTCTTTTTCAGTCATCATTTGGCAGTCCTCTTGGAATTCAGTTAGTGAAATTTCTTTTTCTGCCTCTTCCTCTTTCCCTCTAAAAAATTCTGTGTAAAATGATTCAGCTTTCTCAGCTGAGTCAATTCTATATCTCTGTTCTTGCCATGTGAGCATTAAACCTCCTGGAATCAGCCATCTGTAATTCACCTCTTTTTTAAGTAGCATTTTGGTCAGAAATCGGTATTCTCTTCTCATCTCTCTCACTCTTCTGGGTACTTGTTTCAAGACTACAATCTCCTTGTCTTTGTGTTTCAATGTTTTCTCTCTTGCCACTTGCAATATTTGCATTTTAATGGCTTTCTTTGTAAATTTGATGTGAACTTCTCTTGGTAAGCTATTTTTCATTGCATATCTTGTGAAGACTTGATAGACCTCATCTATTCCATCCATCATCTTCTCTTCAGTTATTTCAAAAGCTTCAGACAATATTTTATCATTATCTCAGCTAGGTTTTGTCCCTTTTCTTCCTTTATGTTTTGGAATCTAAGATGAAATTCTGATCTGTCCATCTCCCATCTCAGCATCCCACTTTTATCTTGTTCAACCACAGTTAATTCGTTATCAATATCTCCAATCTTCTTGTCTCTTTGTTTATCTTCTTCAATTTTTTAGAATCTCTTATCGTACATCATCATTTGTTGGATGTTCTCCACCTTTTCATCAGTTTTCCCTGTTCTTTGTTCAATGTTCTCTGTTCTCTTTTCAGTATTCTCTGTTCTTGTTTAAATATTTTGAATTCCTTGCATAATCATCTGCAGGGTCACTTTTTCTTGTTCTTTTTCTTGCCGTAACATTGTCTGTATTGAACATTGTCCTATGAGGAAGAAGTAGAAGTTGAGGAACCAGGGGTTGTTAATTTCCTACTCATTTCAAGCAATTCAAAATCTTCAGGTTCTTCTAGACCTTAATCCAACTGCAAAATAACCAATTGCAATTCCAAATAAAAATAGTAGGGAAAAAGAAGCCAAATAGTTATAATAAAAAAAGAGAAAAATTTCTTCAGGTTCTTGTATACCTTAATCCAATCGATTGGTTAGATAACAGTAAAAATTCAAAAATGAAGGAAAAGAACATAAACACACACAAAAAAGAAAAAGTTGTAAAATCCTAAAAAAGGTGGAAAAGTGAAAAATAAAAAGCTAAAAAAGGGAAAGGGAAAATTCTTCAGGTTCTTTTACACCTTAATCCAATTAACAGGTCTCAAATATAAATCTAAAATATAAGAGAATATAAAATATAAATATATATAAAATATAAGAGAAAAAAAGAAAGCCAGAAAAATAAACAAAAAAAGGAAAAAAAGCCAATATGGAAGGTAGATGGAAAGACAAAAATACCAGGGAGGAGGAGGGAAAAAAAGAGAAAAAAAAAGACTACTCCCTTAAAAAGAAAAGGAAGAAAATCATTAATACTCAAGCTTTTCCTTTAAAATAAAGAGCAAGCGTAGAAATTTAACTTCCAAAGACAAGAAAGAAAAAAACAGAGACAAGTTCCAAAGGGCCAGAAATCCAAATAGCTATTACAAAAAGTAAACTGATGAGGAGGGGTAGCGTAGCTTCAAAAAAAGAAAAAGAGCACACTGCACTTTGTTTAATTATCCAAGGCTCTTGTTATAACTCTCTTCTCCAGAGACTTATCACCTTTTCTTTTCCTATAAGCTTCAACACCAGACTCCAGCTGTTGATAGAAACCCAGAAGAGCACCTGCAATAATACTCTCCCATGCTCTTTCCTCTATTTTATCAAATAGGCAATTTTCTTTAAAAAAAAAGTCTCAGTTCTTTCTCAGCTTTGTCTGGTCAAAAGAGAAATAGAATATTTCCAAGCCTCTAGTTGGCAGTGTTACAAAGTTTCTTTTGCTTTCACTTTCCCCCTCCTTTTCCAAGCAAAATATAATAAGAATTAATTAAAAAAAAGAAAAAGATATTTAAAAAAAAATAACTAAAAGGGAGTCTCTAGTCTAAAATATTAGAAAATCAAAAAGGAGAAAAAGAATAGATAAAAGAAGAGAAAAAACCAGTCCAGTTTCAAAATATAAGATCGTGTGTAATGAGAAAAAAAAATAAAAATATTACTTTGATATTCCTTTTTAAAATCACCGCTGAGTCACTTCTGTCAAAACTTTTCCAGATTCTTTTTTTTCCTTAGGGTGTCCTTTCAAATCTTAGAATAAAGAAAAAATTCTCACCAAACCAGCACACTCTCTCTTTCCCTTCTCTTTCGTTTCGGAGCTGTCCCAACTTCAGCAGCTTTAATGGCTGCCTCTTTGCTGCTTGCAAAAAGAGCTTCTCCTGGATCTACCAGGGACTTTGCAGTATCCCTGGGATTGACAGGATGCGCTCTTTACTTTCACTGTCTCTTCGGGATGGTTTTGATCTGATTGGATCGTCCAGGAGCAAAGATATTGACAGTGATCTCAGACCTCCAAGATTGCATGCTGTATCGTCGCAACGCCAGCTCCACCCTCCCAGAATCAGTCTGATATTTTTGTGATTACCACATTGTAAACCACTGTGACTTGTTTAGATTCAACAGTTTATATATCTCCAGCAAATAAAAAGAAAGTTCTCCATTTTAGGCTGATGTGCCTATTCATAGACAACAATGACTTGCCCACTGATTGATGAACTGGTAACTTCATGATTAGATTATAGTCCTTGTGGACAGTGCTTGAAGAAGCTACAGCTAACGTGAAATGCAAAGGCTAGGCTACTGACTGGAATATGGCTCTGTGTTCACTTTATACCTGTGCTGAAAGATCTGCATTGACTGTTGATCTATTACCAGCCAGGTTCAGGATGTTGTTTTTACAAAGTCCTATACAATCTGAGAACAACTTGTCTAAAATAATGTCTTTGGTTTCATCCACTTTCCATAAGCACATAATATATTTAGCATTGATGTTGTTGTCTTTGCATATGCTGCTTGGCAGACATAAATTGGCCCTCTCCAAAATAACAATAATTCGTTGGAATAACCTTCTCTTTATAATGTGCCCTGTTCGATACTAATGTATTTTTCCACACTTTTTCTTTTTGCATATATGCTGTATCTCATATTAAGTTGATATGCCCTTTAAATATATATTATCTACTTTTCCTATGCTTTTTCCACCCATGCTCTTTTGTTTATGGTAGTCAGCAGCACCCTCTGTAAGCAAAGTATTATAAATTTTAGCAAAACAGTGCTAAAGTATCATAAATTTTAGCAAAACAGTGAAAAGATAAGGATCAGGCATCTGACATTCTCATATAACTTAAGGACTGCTCATTATTTTGATTACCCTGCCTGTGATCTCTTGGAGAGTCCCAAAGATGCTTTTTCAAGAGGCAACTGGGCTTTCTGGTTTTTCTTTGAAGACATTTCATTTCTCATCCAAGAAGCTTCTTCAGCTTCATGGATGAGAAGCGAAACGTCTTCAAAAAAATGTTTTCTTCAGCTTCTTGGATGAGAAGTGAAACATCTTCAAAGAAAAACCAGAAAGTCCAGTTGCCTCTTCAAAAAGCACTTTAGGGACAACCATGACCTGCATGACTGAGAATCTCCATAGACATCTCTTGTCGAAATCTACAGTTTTTTTGGATTACGATTGATGGATCATTGTAATTATACTGAGAATGAGCTGACAACCCACCACCACCACCCTCTCTGCCATAGCAATCCCACTGTTAAGGGAACTTTCAAGGCAATTCTTCACTGTTACCCTCCCTATGAATGTGGAAATAATCCTAGTAACTTGGTTGATATAATTTTTAGATTTCAACCACATCTTTCAGTGTTTAACTTTACAATAAAGAGTTAATAGAGTAAGATATCTTAGTTTTAGGCAAGTTTTAGAAGCAACATATGAAAGCCAAGGTATGTTTAATGCTCTTTTTCTGATTCAGCTGGCAGCTTATGCATAAAAGGTATATTTGCTTTATAATAGCTACTTTTCCAAATAGTAAAATATCACAGTAAGCAGAAGTATTACCAACAAAATAAAATATTCATATTTGTTCTGCTTTTTCAAGTTAAAATAACTTTACTTAGTCACCCAAAAAATGTTGACCTTTTTCTTTTCAGGCAAGAGCTACTCTTACCCAGGCCTCAAATTTGTATTCTGGACAGGTTCAGCAACCAGGGCAGACAAGCTTCTATAATACTGCTCAGTCTCCCAGTACTCTCCAGCAGGTAAACTATGGCATGGTAAATTGCTTTCAATTTTTTTAACTATCCATATTTGTGTGCTTACAGGTAATACTATAGTTCAATGGCAAGAGAATATTCTATTTTGTGCAAAGTAGATAGCACTCTATATAGCAGAAATCTAAAACAATTATTTAACATGGAAGATCTGGTTTTAATAATATCATTTTTAACAGATTGCTTTAGCACACTTTTTTTGGGGGAGTGGTGTCCCTCTATTATTAAAATATTATTTTGTCAGAACTTTCTTTAATATGAAGCATGTTCACTTTGTTTACCCTTACAGTGATCATAGAGTGAAGATGTAGAGGGTCTTGTTCTTTTTAAAAAGTCTTCAACATCTTCACCAATTTTGTATTTTCTGGGATATCTTATATTTTAATTGTTGCTATACATCAACACATATTCTAATGTATTGAAAACTCAGTAGAGAGTGGATCATAATCTAAATCTTGTTTTCTCAGTGATGCATAAGGAACATATGACTAGGTTTTTAATATTGTTTTATGGTCAGATCATTTCCTAGTAACATTTTCAGCCTATTGAGATAATGGTGCTCAGAGTCTCAGAGAAAAAGATTTATATTAGTCCTTGGAGTTTTATTATCATCACTGTAGCCTTTAGTTGTTTTCATGAAAGACGCACAAGACAACCACCGTATCTTCTACTAAAAGCAGCTGTCATTAACTAGACAGAAAGTAGCTACTGAGAATGTATTAGTAATGCTAGCATAATACAAGTGAGATGATGCAGAAGAAAAGCGTTTTGCTGCTCTTGTGTTGCTATAGTGCTTTATAACTTCCAAACTTTTCAAATTTAAAATAATTTCGAGCCCATATTAAGTTTGATAGCATTTAAGTATTTTTATATGTTTGAATGATTAAAATCCAAATAAGTGATTGAGAACTACTTTGATTAAGCCTCTGGCCTAGGAAAGGAGAAACCTAGTCCTCCCTTTGGCATCCTGAAAATCCTCCTGGTCGTCTTACACAATATCAACAATCATAGTGTCCTGGAGCAATAGTCAAAAATTAGTATTAGCTCTTCAATAATTTCAATCATACTAGAATGGATTAGATGGAAGTGCTATTGGGATACAGTAAGGCATGGGGTTCAGTTTTGTCTCCTATACTATTTAACACGAATTGAGAGGAACATGACATTTTTTCACATTTTCATCTAATTCAAACAAAGTAATGAAAATCCTGAACCAATTTCTAATATAAGCCTTAGATAAGAAGCAGACTTCCCTCTGGAAAGGGTCTACCTCCCCATCAGAATTAAGTTTGCAGTATGAAATTAAGTCCAATCTCGTTTGTAGCACATGAAATTTCAATGACATGTCATTAACTCAGGCTGGTATGCCACTCAGAAGCTGTCCTCAATGCAGAAAGCTTGGCCACAATCATATGTCCAATTCATGATGGAGTCAGTCACTTTAATGCAATAAACATTGCATTATTTTTATATTAAATATGGACCAACCTTATAAATTTCCTTTTCAAAATATTGCAACAAGATTATAACCTGGAGCTGATATAAATGATGTACTGACTTTTGAGCACCTTTCACAATGCTGGCTCAAACTGTTCATAGGGTTGAAGAATCCTCTGTCTTACCTGAACATGCAGGCACAATTCTTTTTTGGATGCCTTTTACTGGGTGTCTTTGACATGGAGTGATTGATGGATAATGAAATAGTATCCCCCAATAAGACTTCCATATTTGCTCTATTTAATGACTTGTTTGGGTAATGAAATGTCTGCAAGAAAACCACCAAGCTCAGAGAACACCAAGGAACTCCCATTTCAATCCTCAGCTCCAAATATTCTCCCTTATCAGTAGTAAATAAGATTAAATAAATAATAAATAATTAATTAATAATTAATAATTAATTAAATACCTGTTACTGCCCATATAATTTCAAAGTTTTCTCTGCAACGTTAAAGGATAAAAATCGGAACACTTTTTTCTTCCCTGATTCATAAAAAAAATAGTAACAGGATATATTAACAGTACTATATATGTATGTATATTTTTTGTTATGTTCAAACACAACAGTTTTATTTTAATGCAGATAATGTTTGTCTAATACATTGCCATTTTATTCCAGATGACAGTACCTATACCAGGATCACAACTTTCTATGCCCAACTTTGGATCAGCAGGCCAGCCTTTAATTGCTCTTCCACAATCCCTTCAACCTCCTTTACAGCACACTCCACCACAACCTCAGGCTCAAAGCCTGAGTCGGCCAACACAAGTGGGTCCGCCTTTCAGAGGACTAATTCCAGCTGGCACTCAGCACAGCATTATAACGGGAAAGGTATAGATATTAATCTTGCTGTACGATAGCACAGAGGTTCCCAAACTTTTATAGTTTCTCAGCACTCTAGCAGTTCTCAAACTCCACACTAGGGTGCTGCAACAAACTCACAATTCCATTCTATAGTAAAATATCCCTGCAGCTTGCTGCAACACTCAGGGAACCATAGCACATGGTTTGGGAACTACAATGATGGTAGATAGTGAACACTAACAATGATTAAATTAATTTGAATAAGTAGGTAATGTATTATACTTTAATTCCTAGTGACTGTTTCAGTGGTGGTTATTCCCACCTCCTGTCCCTTCCTAAAAACTTAACTCTGCCTGTCTAAAATATAAAGACTCTATATAAGTCAATCATTAACTACTTTGTTCAATACTTTGTTACATAAAGGTTGTCCATCAAGTTTTATTGCCATTTTAGTAAAGGACTTATAAACTTCCTCTAGTGAAATGAATATGACCTGATAAACCTATCAGTATTTTATTTTGTGCTGTAAATAACCTTACTGTTTGTCTTCAGATGTCAGAAATGGATTTGAAGGCTTTTGGAAGTGGCATTGATAAGCCAGGCACACCTCCAGTTTCTGGACGAAGCACCACCCCAACTTCTAGCCCTTTCCGGTAAACAAGTATTTTCAAACAAGTCAACTTTACAGATTGTGATGGAGAGAAAAGAGGGGAAATTTAGTATTGAGTTAAGCTTTAATATAGCAATGCCATTTTGAGAACAGAAGTAGAATAGAAGAATTCTGGATGAATAAGGTTGATAATTCAAATAAATATTTGACTTTATTTTTAACATAACTTTCCCCATGTCCTCCATGGATAAAAAGAACTACTACTTCCAAAAATCCTAGCTTGCACAAGGCCAATAAAGAATTTCAGAAACAAGACAAAAAGCTTTTAAGAAAAACCATAATAATTTCTTTAAACCTAGAATTCTAAGCAGAGAACTGGGCAGGAAAGCAAGTGTATTGATAGAGGAATAAAAATAGCACACATCATTGGGCCTGAGGGCGTCAACCCAGGAATACTTAAGGAACTCAAAGGAGAGAACACAAAACTTCTAGCAGAACTATGTAACTTGTCCTTCACATTTACCTTCGTACACAGAACTGGAAGATAGTCAATATGATATCATTTTTTAAAGAGTCATAGGAAATTATAGGGCAGTCATCCTAACATCTGTTGTGTGCAGATAGATATGAGTGGTAATGAAAAAGGGACATAAAGAATAAGCCCTATTGCAGCAAAAATCACAATGCCAAATTTTTCCTCACCAACTTTCTAGGCATTTTAGGAATGTAAATAGGCACATTAATCAAAGTAATGCTGTCAAGTTTGTATATTTGATCATTTTTTTAAAAATCTGGCATTTTTCTTCAAAAGCTCCTGAATATACTTAGTAGGCATGAGATAAGATGATCTATTATTTTGTGGATTGCAGACTTATTTTTTAAAAAGTAAATAGTTGGAATAAGTGAGCGGTGCTCTTAGTGGAAGGAAATGAGTGGTGTCTCTCAAGGATCTATGTTGGTACTTATGATTTAATGTGGTAGAACAAAGTGAGAGTAAAGAGCTCTAAAAGGATCTCTTTGGTTAGCCAAATGGCGAGTTCAGTTCCATTTGCACTGGTGGAATCTGACACTCATGGGAAAACTCAGTGAAGATGTCAACTCAAGTATACAGTCGTTGCAGAAAAAGGGCCAGTGCTAGCTAGAGAGCATTAGGAGGAGTATTGAAAATAAAGCTGTCAACATTCTAATGCCATTACAAACATCTATGGTAAGTTTCAGTTAAATACTGAATGAATTTCTGATTGCCATATTTGAAGAAAAATAAAGTAGAACTGAAAAGTTGCTGAAGAGGGCAGCCAAAATTATTGGAGGTCTGTGTTAAGAGAAAGAACAGGATTTTTGAGGCTTAAAAAAATGGCATCTGGTGTAGAACATAAATATGATCAAGGTGCATGGTATTAGGATCATAAGACATCAGTAAAGTGGAAGGAGATTTAGAACAGACAGAATATATTTTTCATGGTGCTCATGTTTGTCCTGTGGAATTTATCGGTATGAGATTGATGGCCATAATCTGACTGCCTTTATAACAAGTTCAGATAAAACAAGAGGTTTCAGTCTCAGTCTTCAGTTCAGTCCTGCTTTTGTGTTCAAGCATAGCCTGCCACCAAATTTCAATTGCAGGAGAAAATGGCAGGACTGTGACTGTTACCTGCTTGTGTGCACTTCAGAAACATTGTGTTGGCAGCATGAAAAGCATACTTGGGTGGGTTTGGACCGATTTCATCAAGATTGACCCGGTCTTATTTTCTTTTGTGCTTGAAAATAAGCACTCGCGCTTATTTTCAGGAAGTTCTTTTTTTTTTTTTTTTGCAGGAGACAGCGAGCGCAGGGGCTGATGGGAGTGAGATCGCAGCTTCCGCTGGCCCCGCCCTTTTTGCCCACTGTCTGGTTGCCTGCAGTTGCAACAGGCCAAACTCTCGGCATGACACGGCAGGCACCATGCTGTCCGCCAAGTGGTTGCCCATGCTGCTGCTGGCTTCGTGAAGGCTCTTAGCCCTCGTGGTGGGGGAGTGGAGATCGGGGTGTGCTAAGAGCTTGGCCCTGATTGAGGCTGCGGACAAGCAGACAGTGGGATGGAGTGGGTAGCTGCCAGTGGTAGCTGCCCAATTTGTTCTATTCCCAAGCACCCCAAAGGCCAACTTTTTGTCAGGGCAGAGAAATGATGGAAACTCAAAAGCTTCATCTGCTTGCAAAGGGAACAACTTGAAACAGAGCAAGGTCTTTGAACCTCTCAAAGGTTCGTCTCCCTCTGGGCAAAAAGTGCACAGCAGAGCCAAGCAGAGGCAGAGGTGATCCCAACATGTCACCCACTCCATCCCACCACCTCTTGACTTGCCTACGGTTGTGCTACACAGGGCATCAGGATCGCCTGCCTGCCTCATGCCTCTGCTTCCACCTGCTGCTAGTGACACCACATGAGCCTCCCATGAGTTAGGCAGCTGCACAGCATATCTGGATCACTTGTATTCTTCCCCCCTACCCCCACCGCCTCTACTTCCATGTTCAAACTTATTAGTATTTGCGCTACACCAAGGGGCCAGCAGGCTGTGGCTGATGCCAGACACCGTCGGCTCCCCACATGCTTGCTGCTTCTTGTGCTTGTTATGCCCATCTCCCCATCCCCACCCCTGGGATTGTTTTTTGGGGCAACACTAAAAAAAATCAGCCTAGGCTGATTTTCGGGGAAACACTGTATTTGTCAGTTGAAAAGGGACATATGTTTGAAAACACAATATTATTTTGCACAAAATAAAAGTGTTAGATTAATGTCCAATTTACTGTTATATTACCAGTTATATGAGCCACAATGATACATTGGTTAAAATACCACTGCAGTCTACTGTTGCTGACTACAGCTGCCTACAATTTTGGCAGTTCAAATTTCATCAGGCTCAAGATTGACTTAGCCTGTCACTTATATTTTATATAGCTAAGTCTCCCTTAATTAAAATTTGACTGATGATAATAGCATGGTAACCGTCAGGTTACTTTCTTGGCTATATGGCAGAATTGGCTTGCCATTGCCTTCTGGAATGTATTGGTAGTCTCTCATCCTAGTACTAACCATGGCTTTTCATAGTCAGTTATAAAGCTGACTATCTGCTGTGTCTATATACAGGTAGACCTCGACTTACAACAGTTCATTTAGTGACCATTCAAAGTTACAACAGCAATGAAAACAGTGATTTATTTACTTATGTCTGTTGTAGCATCCCCCAGAGTCACGTAATCAAAATTTCAATGCTGGCTCATATTTACAACGGTTGTAGGGTGCCAGGGTCATGCAATCATTTTTTGCAACTTTCTAACAAAGTCAGTGGGAAAGCCATATTCACTTAACAACCATGTTATAACTTAAGCCCCTGTCACACTGCACCAACGGATGGAAAGAGGATGTAAAACGGAGAAAAACACTTGTTATCCGTTGATTAACGCGATGTATCCATTCTGTACTCACTGCCTCCGTTTTTCATCCTCTCTATCCGTCCAGCATCCGTCTATTGACGTTTCATCCGCTCAGAAAGTTTTGAACTGCTCAAAACTTTTGAGCGGAAAATGTATCCAATGCGTCCGTTCTGCATCTGTTACGCATCCGCTATATCCGCTAGGCATCCGCTGCACATCTGCGCAACTCCATCTGCTCCAGCGGTAAACGGACACAGGGAGGAAGCGGAACGGACGCAGAACGGATGCAGAACGGAAACAAAGCATTTAAAACGGAAAAAACGTTCGCAGAGGGGACCTATCTTGGATATTAAGGATGTCTAGAGGATGCCTAGAGGATGCAAAGGGACACATAGTGGAAAACCTATACTGCCTATAAAAAGGGGGAGCAACTCACCTGGATCTCACTTTCAGACCAGCAGCCCTGCGGTGCAGACCTCTGCAGCCTTCATCTGACTCTTCCACAGCATCCAGTCATGTCCACCATGGATCGTAACAAAGTCCTTTTGGCAGCCACCATCCTTCTGCAACAGTGCGAAGCCATCTACAGGCTCTGTGAACTCTACTACAGGAAGAAAAAGAGGCGGCCAAGAAGCGTCTGGGTCCGAAGATGGATCGGGAGAAGAGCAGAGTACGGACTGTACAACAAGCTGATGGTGGAGCTCAGGAACGAAGACACTCGTGCATTCCAGAACTTCATGAGGATGCCGCCAGCCATGTTTGATGAAGTTGTGGAGCGGCTGACACCCAGGTTGACCAAGCAGAGCACCAACTTCCGGCCCAGCCTGGACCCTGGGCTCAAGGTGGCACTGACTCTGCGACACCTGGCCTCAGGGACCACCTACAGGAGCATGCAGTACAGCTGGAGGGTGCCACACAACACCATCAGCATTGTGGTCAGAGAAGTGGTGCAGGCCATCATCGAAGAATACATGGAGGAGCTCCTCCAGTGCCCCTCCACTAAAGAAGGCTGGAAGAAAGTTGCAGAGCAGTGGTATCAGAGGTGGAACTTCCCCCACACCGTTGGAGCCATCGATGGCAAGCACATGGCCTGCAAAGCTCCAGCCAACTCAGGGTCCTCTTATCACAACTACAAGGGCTTCTTCAGCATCATCCTCTTCGCCATGGTCGATGCTGACTACAAGTTCATGTACATCGATACTTCAGGCAACGGCTCATCTTCAGATGCCCAGGTATACGCCAGTCACCTCAAGGAGGGGCTGGAACGCAACCTCATCGTGGGCTTCCCAGATGCAGACCCCCTGCTCAACGACATGCAAGATGTCCCTACTTCATCGTGGGGGATGACGCCTTCTCCCTCAGAACCTACCTCATGAAGCCCTACACCTCCAAATGCCTCACCCGTGAAGAGAGGATCTTCAACTACAGGCTGTCCAGGGCAAGGCGGGTGGTGGAGGACGCCTTTGGCATCCTGGCCAACAGGTTCCAGGTACTTCTCACCACCATGCAGCATCGCCCAGAGACCGTGAGGAGGATCGTGGAAGCTTGCTGCATCTTGCACAATCTCATGCGCACCCACTACCCAGTGTTGCAGAACAAGCTCGTGGACCTCCAACAAGGCAATGGGGACATGGAGCCTGGGGAATGGAGGCAAGGGCAAAACCTGATAGACACTGAGGATGTGGAAGGCCCCAACAGAGCTTCACGTGAAGGGAAGAAGCAGCGCAACCTCCTGAGACACTGGTGCAACTCCCCAGCTGGAGCAGTGGAGTGGCAAGACAGGATGGTAAATGCTTAATGGATGCTTCCTTCAGCCTGTCTCATCACACAGATAAGATTGGGCCATGTATGTTGGGTGGGCCTACAGTGAACAGGGCATTTAATAAAGAGTTGTGTTTATGTTGACATGTGTGCATGATTGATTACATTATTATTGATAATAAAGGGCCATATGTATGGCACCTGGGAGGGTGGACCATCCAGTCCCACTATGCTTGCAGTGGAGGTTTATCTATCCCACAGGTTAACCCATCCCAAAGGTATCCCTGCCCATCCCACTGCTATCTTAACCCATCCCTCAAGCATGCAAAGGCTTAAACCATTTCTAAAAGTTTCCACCAAGACTTTATTAAAAAAAAGAAATGAAGCAAGTGTGTGAATCAAAGATAGACTTTATTAACAACAAGCTATAAAACAAAAATGAGTCTCTGGCACTCCTCTTGGTCACTCAGTCTCAGAGGTGAAGGGTCCAGGTGCTGTGGAGGTCGCTGGTGCTGGAGTGCTTGTCTAAAGCGCCATTGGGGTGCAGCATCAGCAGAGTAAGCACCAGCAGAAGCACCACCGCCATAAGCAGCAGCATCAGCTCCTCCAGAAGCAGAAGAAGCAGAAGCTCCAGCCCCAGAAGAGCGAGTCCGTGCTACAGAAGCCCCAGCAGAACCAGAGTGAGGGCCAGGGGTGGCCCTGTCCCTCTTGCCAGGGCTGGCAGCAGATGGCTGAGGCTTTCTGTTCTTCCCCATGGTTGTGGGGTTGCTGGCTGGCTGGAAGGAAGGCTGGCAGGAAGGCAGGCAGGCACCAAGGCTGGCAGGCAGGCATGAACCAAGGCTGGAAGGAAGGCTGGCAGGCAAGCAGGAAGGCAGACAGCAAGGCTGGCAGGCAGGCAGGAACCAAGGCTGGCAGGCAGGCAGGAACCAAGGCTTGCAGGAAGGCAGGCACCAAGGCTGGCAGGCAGGCAGGAAGCAAGGGTGGCAGGAAGGCAGGCACCAAGGCTGGCAGGCAGGCAGGAAGCAAGGGTGGCAGGCATGCATGAACCAAGGCTGGCAGGCAGGCAGGCAGGCAGGCACCAAGGCGGGCAGCAAGGCTTGTAGCAGGGCAGGCAAGGCTGTCAATCCATCGGGCAGCAGGTCTTTCCTCTGAATGGTGACCTGCTTCCGAGCTGCTTCCCTTTATATCCGTGGGGCTTACGCAATGCACCCTCCCCGCATACGCAATTAACGCTAGGCTTCCGCTGTGCATCCGCTTCATGCGCTGTGCATCCATTCTGCATCCGCTGTATCCGTACCGCGTCCGCTTTGCTGAGGCCCCCCGGAAGCCTAGCGGATGCGCCATCTCCCATCCGCTTCCATCCACTAGGCTTCCGTTCCACATCCGCTTTCCATCCGCTCTGCGTCCTCCCCCCGTCCGTTCCTTTCCGTGTTATCCGCTCTGGTTATGCAAATTTTTGCCCCTTTTGAGAGCGGATAACAACGGATGGAACATTTTTCTCGTCCGCTGTGTCCTTTTTAAAAACGTTTTGCATCCGTTGGGCAGTGTGACAGGGCCTTTAATAACTGCAGTGATTCATTCAACAATTGTGATAAGAAAGGTCGTAAAATGAGGCAATATTCACTTAACAGATGATTTGCTCAGTAACAAAATTCTGGGCTCAGTTGTCGTAATAAGATAGGGACTACCTATAATCGATATTTTTGGTTGAATTCCAAATATTACATAGATGAAACAATTACTAAACATCTCTTATGGAATTTTATTGACTAAGTTGATCTGGACAATTTTGTTAGCCCTTGTGTTATGCTACGCTCTAATTTTTAGAGGAGTGCATAAACAAGTGAAAATAGGAAATCCACTAATCCAAGTGAAAATAGGAAATCCAATAGGAAAACCAACAAATATCTTGCCAACATTTTGGAAATATATTGCTTTCTTGAAAAACAGAAAGAAGATAAAGGAAGTGTAAGAAGTGGGAAACTGACTTCCAAAGATGTTCTTATATCTCTAGGAGAAGATTACCCTTGTAGAATAATTCTTTCATGCCACATTGCAAATTGCTTTTTGATACAAATTTTAAATTACCGAAACAGCTATCTAGTAGGGCTTTTAGGAAAGTTTTCATTGCGTTTACAATTCATTAGATTCTGGCCATTGTTACCTGAAGAATTGTATTTTAAAAGCATGCTGAGTTAAATAATGGAAGGGCTGGAGTAGGATTAGGGTGATATATATAGTGTAGAGATTAATAGATTTTATATATTAGTTAGAATAAAACCTTGTGTCGAATATATGTAGTGATCGGATTAAGAGTTATTATTTTAATATAACAAGTATCCTAAATATCATTAATGTTATAAGCAGTTGTGGTATCTTATTAAGTTATTTAAGCTACCCAATTGCCAAGAAAAAATTAGAAGAATATAGTAATATACTCTCAAGACCTTTTATTGTATTGGAGGACTTTTCAAAAATATGGGTTGGTTACAGAGTACATTACCTTAACTTGTCTGGATTGACTTCCTTTATGGAAATCCAAAAACCAAGTTTTTTTAGATCTAAAGTCAGTAACTTAATTGTTCAAAAACCCAATTGTGTCACTCAGAAATACAATGAACATCAAGTACCCTGCTTCTAGTGAGCATCAATAGACTAGCACAGAGAAACACAACTTTTAGTTTGAAAACATGCAATAGTTACACATTTATATTCAGTGGAATCCAAAAGAATTACCAAAGCTTTATTATTCTCATTATGGCTAAAAGTATTAAATACAATTGTATATGAATCTCATGGTGATGTAGATAATACTGTTAATGCACATTTTGTTGCATAATCTGAAACTATCATTTACGTAATGCATATTTTTCCTCCAGATAAGGTAAAAATATAAAGATTACAAGAATTGATTTCATTTTTGATGTATTAACTAACTTAATGTTTTTGTCTTCAAGGGCCGTCTCTACAAGTCCAAACAGTCAGACCAATAAAATGAACACCATTATTTACCAGAAACAATTCCAATCAGCAGCTGTGAGAATGACTCAACCATTTCCTCCTCAGTTTGCACCACAGGTGGGCAGCAGCTGGTTTTCTGCAATGGGATGGGATATTCATTAACTTAATTAAACTAACGAATTTTTAATTAAGACTTCCTGGATCCTGAAATAACTCAGATACTTTATTCAGTATGCTTTCCAAATGACAATTAATGTGAGTGTTTTAGTATCAAGAGGAAAGTATTTTGTTTTCAGTTAAATCTATGCTTGTGAAATTGAGAAATTGGACCGCAAACAGATGACCACAGACTTCCCCACATGGCTCTCATTATAATCCAAGGTTAATCATTTGAAGGGAGAAGGATAAAATACCCTGTCAGAGAAGGGCTTCATGCAACTGTTTACAACATAACGTACTTAGAATGTCTCCTGTGCAGAAAGAATAGGAATTATCAGAGGGCAAAGATCTCTTTGCATAACCTCCAACATTTCACTCAGATTGTACAGAAACTCATAGTGATTATTTAGCCCCTAGTCGGTTACATGAAATGCAGCTGTGAACTAAATTTCTAAAATAGCTATAGTTGGCAGGAAAAAAAACCCTACACCAATCCCTCTTTAAAAGAATGCAAATGCTGTAAAGCTTCTGATAGGGAGAGATGAGGTGTATACTTTTGACTTGAGACTGCCTTGGATATTGCATATGAAATTTGCAGCTGCTGGATATTGCGTAGAGGCATTAATCGACATTCTAACATTTCCTGCATCTTGATATATTTGAGGATGTCCTTCTGTTCTCCCCTCTTGGTCCCTGATGTGCTACTACAGTTTTTAAGCACGTTATCCTTAAAATTTTCCCATGTTGAATTTCCCAAACGCAGCCAACCTTAACAGAAAAAGTGAACCCACTACTTGGCACTGTTAAATAACAGAGGCATGCTTCCTGCAGAAAAGCCACCATATGATCAGGTTGGCAGTTTGCTAACAGCTAAATGTCTCTCTTTGTTGTTGTTTTTTTCCCCCACTTAGATCCTCTCTCAGCCTAACCTGGTCCCTCCATTGGTAAGAGCCCCACATACTAACACCTTCCCAGCACCTGTTCAGAGGCCGCCAGTGGCACTGGCTAGTCAGATGCCACCTCAGATGACCACAGGTCTTTTGAGCCACCCTCGTTTGCCACATATGGCGAGGGGTCCTTGTGGATCATTCTCTGGAGTCAGAGGCAATCAGGCCCAGGCTGCGATGAAGGCTGAACAAGACATAAAGGTTAGTATTTTTGAATGGCCATGCTGTGTTAACCACAGTACAGTCTTAACCACTTGCAAGGCAAGATACTATTCTTTGTTTAAGATGCAGATTTCCCTCTGAAGTGGCCAAATAGAAATAGTAGAACCCTTCACTAAGCTTCCAGCAATAGATTAAGTTCATCTACTTATTTGTAATGCAGTCTAAGATCTGGTCAATTGTATTCATTCTCTGTGTTTTTCTTTCTTCAAGTCTAAAACTCAAGCAAAACCACCCATAGCTGCATTTCACTCCATAAAATTGGTAGCACTTGGAGACTCTTTTCAATGAAACCTTTTTCCCTTAAAATTGAGCTGTTTTGCAAAGTCCATGTGGGGATGTCATAAAAGCAGAAAGAATCTAAAAACAGTGAACTTATGTGGTTGAAAGTGATGACATCACTTGCTTAATCTTTTCCATTATTTTCATTCATGAAAGAAAGTGTTAATCTGAGAAAAGTGAGACCACTTAATTTATCAAAAAAAATATCAAAAAAACAAAAAATCTTCATGTTACCCTGTTTTATCCAAGCCCCAGTTGGTGGGTTTTGAGTTTATAAATTAATCTTAAGTAACTTTCAATATTGTATTATGCACGTGCTATTCTGTTTTCAAAACAGCATTGGTTCCCAGGGAAAAGCATAGAATTGTGTATTGTTAGTAAAAAGAACAAAGGGGTTGGGTGGCACAGTAGTTAGACTGCAGTACTGCAGGCTATTTCTGTTGCCTGCCGGCTGCCTGCAATTCAGCAGTTCAATTCTCACCAGCTCAAGGATGACTCAGCCTTGTTGGGGGCAATATGCTGACTCTGCAAACCGCTTAGAGAGGGCTGTAAAGCACAGTGAAGCGGTATATAAGTCCAAGTGTTATTGCTATTGCTAAATGAATGTTAGATTACTAAAACTGGAATAAATACAGTTACTTAGAACCAGTATCATAAATGTGCTGGTTGGCTACACAAGAAAAAGGATACACATTTTGTACCAGGCAAGTTTGCCAAGGACCCTTTTTGGGAGGGGTTTTCGGTATAAAAGTTAGAGGCATATTATGGCCCCATTGTGTCCCTTAACACTACACACACAAGCTGTAAGCTACTTTCTTTGCCCCATCTATTCTGAGACCACAAAAGAGCTGTTAAGTATACTTTCTGTGCCTTTTGCACCAAATAATTCCAGACAAATAAAACTTTAAATACTTATTTCAGAGCTTGGTTCATGAATAGATGTCTCTTTTAGTAGTCTTACTGTCCTTATAATGATGAATTTAAAGTATCCAAGGGGAGAAACATTTGAAGAAAGTATTAACTTACTGTCTGTGATAAATATCTGGTCACTTTGTGCAATAAAATGGCTATTTTCATACTGTATGAAAACCATTTAATATTATATATCTTATCTGGCAATTTAAATTACTATTTGTGATAACAGTACTCAAAATTATCACTGAACCTCCTAATTCTTGTGTTACTATTAGTAGAATTTAGATATAAGTGAAACAGTGCTGGTGAGAAATATCAATAGGAGTTGAAGGCCATAGAATGAAAGGCAACTATCAAAAGCATATAAAAGAAATTCCCAAAAGATGATACTAGATTCCAGTTTTGAAAAGTATTAGTGGGTTGTTGTTGTTTAAAAAAAACAACCTTAATGAGCAGAATAAATATCTATGGTTGTTTTGGACTGTTTTGTTTAATGTCACAATCCTTTTTTATTAAGGCAAAACAGAGAGCAGAAGTCATTCAGTCAACACAGAGATTTTTCTCTGAGCAGCAGCAGAGCAAGCCACCTGGAGGCAAAATACAGAAAGTGGGTGACAGTGGGAATAAAGCTCCAGAGGCAGTGACAGACTCCACTTCTGGAATCTGTCAAGATAAAGTGGAAGAGAAACAGAATGCTACAACAGCACCCAAGCCTGTTAGAACTGGTCCAATCAAACCTCAGGCCATCAAGACAGAAGAAACAAAATCATAAAATGATGTGTCTACATACAAATATGAAGAGTGAAATGACAGCCAAGAAAACCTTTAGCCCAGAAAGGGCAAATCATACCTGTTCAAAGCTATGAGTAGCAAAAACAGAAACAGATGTGATCAGCTGTGAGTGCTAAAGATCTGGAATCGCGGGATTTTTCTATGGGACATTTTGTATGCCATTGCATGAATGAATATGATCAATCAGAATTGAAGCACCTGTCTGCTTTTTCAGTGGTGCAAAACTAAATAATGATCCTGAGGCATTTTATTAGCCAAAGGCAAACATTCTTTTTTTTGCTGCTGATTTGTTTAGAGAAGAAGGGCAGATCGGAGAAGACCATGCTGGGCTAGAACGCTGGGTTTGATTTTGGGCTGCTCATGTTCAAATACGATGTTCTTTCAGAATGGAGCAGGAGAATTTATGACCATGAATTAAGTCATAAAGAGCAGCTTAATCACCCCCCACTTTTCCCTACTTCCCATTACACATTATTTCATTTTGTAAATGTTTGATGTCGGATTTCCAAGAAAGGCAGGAGGTGGCTGCTACTACAGTTTGATTATGGTGCTGAATTTAACTGAAAAAAAAAAGATATTAATTGCTTCTCATGTTAAGATAATATCAGGAGGGTAGTTTTGGGAGTCTCCCTTTTATATTGCCAGTTACATTGAGCTACAATGAGACAGTGCTTGAGAAGAAAGCCTTTGGCCTTGAAATGCTTCTCAATTTATGAGTATAAAGCAGCAAGCATTTGATTTTGGGCCACAAAAACAGATATTTATATCAGAGCTGCATCACACTTTCTTTCTGCTCATTGTGCTGGAAAATAGAATCAAGTCAAATAACGCCTTCTTAATTGTATCCTTTAATAGTATAGCTGTAGGAAAAGTACTGTATGATAACTTCTGTGAATGTAAAATATCTCATTCCTGCTTACAATATGTAGTTGTGACTGTGCTATAGCAGAGCTATAAAATGAAGTTATTCAGACTTTTCAAGTCACTTGGAGGGCACCACATGGCACATCATACCAAACTATTTTCTCTGACAATTTTCCCAACCCCTTTCTGGAATAAAGAATGAATCAAAAACAGTATAATGTGTATAATTTTGTTCAGATGATGGCAAAATCTGGAAAAGTCTGTTGCTGCTATTGATGCCTAGTGAAATGCTGTTGGTTATCTTTTTTATATAAATATTATAATTTGCATTTTTTTGGAAATTTAGCTGTGATGTCAGCTTTGGGGAAAGATATCCACTTGTACTGTGATTTGGCATTGTACAGAAATTAACAGCCATATTGGTCTAGAAAAGTTTAAACTTTTTTTTTCATTTGTACAGGGGTAACGCACTGTATTAAATATGTAAGGTCTTATTTACATGGGTTTGATTACAGAAACTAATAAAATATTCTCTACATAAAATATTGGTTCATGTTTTGTCCTTAAATTTTGTCCCAAAAAGTCATGAACTTAAAATCCTTGTTTTGGGAAACTATCTCTTTTACCAATTCTGTTCTTACAAGTCTAATTCCAAAGAGGAGAAACTCAGACAACTCCCTCATGTGATAAATCAGAAAATTATGCAGAATTCTAAAGGGATCTTAAAAATGGGCATATAAGCATACTGAGATCACTTTGGTACAGAAAACATCCCACTTAAGTATCCTTGCATAACAGGATTTCAGCATGGCATGCAGCACAACCAATTTTGTGTAAGATAGCTTCATAGAGACCCAATCTTTTTTTTTACTTCATTTGATATAGTTGAATTGAATTATGCAATTACCTTTTAAAAAAAATCTATATCCTAACATTCAACTAATTCTCAGAACTGAATACCGGTAATAAAAAATAGAATTGTGGGGAAAATTAAAACATGATAAATCAGAATAGTAAAAAAAAAAAAAATCAAAGTACAAAAGTATTTAGTGAGACCATATAGGTCAAAAAGTGTTTCGTTTAGTGGTAAAATCTAACCCACTTAAGCAGCAGTTGCACAGTCAGGATTCCAGTCAGTGCTACCACCAAGGCCTTCCTCATAATGGCTGTATTTGTAAAGGGCACTGACTGAATACTTTTAAGTTCACTGGAGGCATGCATACAGACAGTTTTTTTAGGTATTCCGATTCTTAGAGCAGATGAAGAAGTGTTATTTTGGAGCTCATGGCCAAACTTGTACTCATTCACAGAGAAAAAGTAAAAATAGCATCCAGATCCAACACATGAGTTCATGGTTGGAGATTGACTTTGATGCATTTAGATAGGGGTAGGTAGCACCTTCGAGCATGTATTGAAAATTCCTGGCACTAACAGACTTTTAATTGGTCTCTTCTTCCATTCCTTGTGTCTGATTTTCAGAGTCTGCCTGGACAAACCCCTGCAGTATTCTTGGCAACGTTTTTTAAAAGTGGTTGCTTCCTCCTTCCTAGAGCTGAGAGAAAGTGACTGGTCCAAAATCTAGTTGGCATTGTGCCTAAGGCAGGACTAGAATTCACATACTCCTGGTTTCTATCCACTACATCAAACTGGTTTGATTGATATTTGGCCGCTGTCAAGTATTCTCTCCTATAGTCATGAGGGCCCACTGTCACTCCAGTCTCTGGAAATCTAATTCCTTGGTTGTGGATAAGGTTGTTTGGAAAAGAAAGTGGAGCATTTACATTCACAAGCTCTGTTGAATTAAACAGTTGTACTTCTACAGCAGTATATATTTCTCTGGAACTCTTATGACATTAGGCATCGGATGTCTGCTCGTAAAAGGGATTGCAAAGCAAGCAAACAGCAGAAATAAGTATTTGCCTAGGCACAAAGACCGCTTAGGAACATGATACATACAATGGGGTAACTTAAGTCTGAAATTTAGGTGTGAGAGTCTGCTATTAAAACACTGCATCTAACTTCAGTATGTAAGCAAATTAATGTATCAATGCATCTTGACGTATCTCAAATACAATTCATTGCAACATAATTCCTAGCAAATATCTGCAATTTTAGAAAACCATTGCAAAAGAAAGGTGTTGTCTTGAAGGCCTAGAGGTAACTTATATGTGAGAACCAAGAACTTGTAGATGAGCCTGCCAGAAAAATGGTCACTGCGGTTTCTTGTTTTCAGCTGAGGAATTGTGAGGAGCAGTATAGATATGTCATGAGAATTGTTTGAATTTCCATTTGTCAAGCAAGGAGTGCTATTAAATTGCATAGTATGACAAATGGCAGAAACCTTAAGGCCCTCCTGAATTCTTTTAGTCAAAAGGCAAATTTTAATCAGAAAGCCTTTTGAAGTATTCATGCATATATGATTAAATGATGCTTATATGATAAAGTAAAAAAGAACAAAGCAAAATACTGCACCTCAGATTGCTGAAAGTTAGATTAGTTGTAGTTGTAAAGACTTGAACAAATTTATTTGCAGTTATTCAAGAGTATAGATAGTCCTTATTTAGCAACTTCCCCCTTTAATGACCAAAGTTACAATGCAATTTTTCAAAGATAAAAAGTACCTTTGTGACCAAATCTTTGTATTCACAACCTTCAGAAGTCTGCAAAGCAAAACAGCAGATCACAAGCACAGTCATGGCTACTCTTAGTGACCATTTATTTAATGACCAAGTTATGAGCCCCAGTTGTGGTTGCCAAATTAGGATTACGTACCCAAGAGCTGTGATAGCGCAGTGGTTAGAATGCAGTATTGCAGATTATGCTGACAACCAACTGAACGGCAGTTCGAATCCCACCAGGTTCAAGGTTGAACTCAGCCTTCCATCCTTCCAAGGTGGGTAAAATGAGGACCCAGATTGTTGGGGGCAATAAGTTGACTATGTAAACCACTTAAAGAGGGCTGTGAAGCTCTGAAGCGGTATTATATATAAATCTAAGTGCTATTACTATCTAGACTATAGAATTACTGGATCCAGGAATAAAGCTGATAAATACCATAAAGGACAACTTTTGCATTCACCCCACACACCAACCTTAATTCAAGAAGTAGCATTGTATGCCATAGCGCTTCTCTTTTGTTCGATCCATCTCCACGATGATGCTTAAGCACTCAGATCAGCCAGTCCAAAGCAGCAGGAGATGAAGAAAGCCAAGCTTCCACAGCAAGGGGCGAAGAGTGAAATGAAACAAAGCAAGTGATTGGATGAATTTGCAGACTTTTTAGCTCAAGCAAAAGTTTTGATATTCTTGGCATATGGTCTACTAGTCAGAGAAGGCCAGATAACTCTCTGCCAGAGAAGGTATGGGAGTTCGATCGATTTGGGCTAGTTGTTCTACATAAGGTGGCAAACCCCGTTCCCTGGGATATAGAGCAACAAGCACGGCTGGTATGTTGTTAGAGAATCGGTGACCACTTTCATTTTGCAAGTAACTGGAGGAAATGGATGATGAATAGATAGCATAATGTTTTGGTATAGAAGGAACACAATGTCTGCACTGCCCTGCAGAGTCTAAATCCTTTGCGTTGAGGGAGTAAACAATGCAGTTCTCAGGCATCAGTTGGTGCTCAGATAGATTAATTGCCTCCTGCACAGGAGCTTTGGAAAGTACAGCCCAGCTACCTAGCAAAGGCTTGGTCCTACTTGCTTCTGTTTGAGCTGAGAGCCACAAAGGGTGAGAATGGACACATGATTCAAGACTGGCAGTGTTTTGGTTTTCTTGGCAGTAGACTGGAGAGTTTATGTTCATGAGATGTGGGCATAAGTTCTCATCACTGGTGGAAAAGTTCTGGTTCTCCAGGAGACACCGCATGTAACTCTGATTGCAAGGACAAGGCAGCCTTTGGTGATATCTTACCGAGTGGACTATATAATTGCAAGGCAATCCTCTACTAAGGTCATGAGGAGATAAATTGTGGATCCCATGAGAGAAATGGGAAGAGGTATCTGAAAAGGGCGGTGTTAAAGGTGGCGCACAGTGACAGCTCAAGTTCATTTTTCTGGGCTTCTGAGTAGTAAATCATCTGGCACTGATGTTTGACCTGTGTGGCAGGGAGAGAAAATGGGAATCATTCAGAAAGATCTTGGGTTTCGCTACTTTACTAAAGCAAAAGTGTTTCTCCAGAGCTATGAAATTCTACCTTGGTTGACATATCCAAATTTATTAGTGTTTACAAGTAACACATGTTCTGCGCTCTATACATTTGTTTTCAGTTTTACAGACTGAATGAAGGGAAAGATTTGGTCAAGTTAACTGCTTTTGAACCAATGATGTCTAATAGAAGATCCCATCTGCTACTGTAGCATACTGCTTCTTGTAAATATGCCAGTGCATCAATTACATTAAATGTAAAATTGTACCTAAATTTGCCCTCCAGATAGATAGCAGATGTATATTTTATTTGTATTATGGATGTGTATCTGTACAATTTAGAAAATTACTGCTTAGTGCCTTAAAATATATATTTGAAAAAGGAACAGAGAAATTGCAACAGAGTATAACAATTAGAATAATAGGGAGCAAAACAGAGTTGGTATTCAGCAGGTTCTGAACAATTCTGGAGAACCAGTAGCAGAAATTTTGAGTAGTTCGGAGAACTAGCAAATATCACCTCTGACTGGCCCCGCCCACATCCATTCTCTGCCTCCTGAGCCCCAGCTGATTGGCTGGCTCTTCTTTTGTTGCCCTGCACAGGAGAACAGAGCTGGAAAGCAGGTTAGTGGGGTGGGCAGGGAATGGAGATTTTTGCAGTATTCTTCCCCTGGAGTGGGATGAGAATGGGCATTTTTCATGCCCATTCCCTGCCATGCCCACCAAGCCATGCCCACTAAGCCACACCATGCCCACAGAACCAGTCGTACAAAAATTTGAATCCCACCACTGGAGCAAAAGCAGCTATTGTCAGGGCAACAGTTTATTATAGCATACAGGAAAACAAGCAGACAAAATTTGAGTCGCCTCAATGATAGTCCACATTGATTAAAGATACTCCTGTGTCAACTGAGCAAAGAGCAACCATTCAAAACCTAATCTTGGATAAACGTGTAAATCTGATGTTATGGAGTGTATTAGAGAAGATGAGGAAAATATCTACTATCTTGACCAAGCAATGCTCTTTGTGCAGCTATGGGTGGGAGGTCCAATATGCTTTAAGAACTCGAACCAGAGGTTCTATTTCACAGGTTTCTAGTTTGAAATGTTTGCTTATGGAAACGAGTATTTGCGACAGAGAAGAAATATGGAAATTCTGTGATGTTGCAGGGAAATTCTCCTGATTTCTGATTTTGGAAGATGGATGATTGCAACTTGCCTGGAGTTACTTAGCATTTCATTGCTCCCCAGCATGGAGAAATCTGTTCCAATGGATATTTGGCTCCACTAATTCTAGCAGATAATACAACTGAATGGCATTAAATAACCTAGATGTGGAGGCCTTTTCTATATTTCTGTGACTAAGGTCATGCCAGTATCAGGTGAAATATAGTTTTATTGAAATTCAGCGCTCTGTGAGGACAAAGGACTGAATAAAATAATTACCTTGCTGATTCTTGGGAGTTTTAAGCCACACTGGAGATAATTTTGTCAAACCCATACTGACCTTTGGAAAAATGTCCCCAGTGGTTGAAACAACATTAGAGCCCCCTTGCCTTCTGATTAAAACCCTAAGAAGCTGTTGATTTTGACAATGGTAGTGATGAAATTACTATATTGATGGCTAGATCAAAGATGTCAGAAAGCTTGGAGAAAGTCCAACTGGATGCAAGGCCCAACTGGATACAAGCATATTTGAAGGCTTGGCAACAAATAATTTATTCTTCTAAGTTATTCTAGTAGATTTTTTTTCTTACTGTTGTAAACCTATTGCATTTTGATCTGCAAGGAGAACAAAAAACAGAATTCTCATTAACCAATACTAATTTAATCATGTAAATGTATCTTGATTTGGATGTTGCGGTGGGAGCAGATTAAACTAGTATAGTAATGTTGGCTTTGCCCTGTCATAAACCAGATATGTTTTCATTTAATATAGGCTAATCCTGAATCAGGAAGGATTTCTTACCATGAAACTAGTTCTGGGAGAGTTTCACCGTAATTTATTTTTTTAAAAAACATGATTACTGTATAATGTACATATATTATTACTGTATAATACATATAATGTATTAAAACATTATTAATACAGTATTTTATTTTGGAAGTAAATGCAGTAATATGGATGAAACTATGTCTCTTAATTGATATCATCTTTTTAAGGTTTTGAGATCGAGGGTCATATTAACAAGTGAAGGTAAGAAATATAAGAGATTATGCATGAAAAAAAAGATAAAAAGACTGAACCAGGTGAAAAAGTAAGAACACCTGCAGGAATGGTATCAACCCATTGAGGTAAGGCTGGAAACAGAATACACCATCTTGACTGGAATTATACTTTACTGAGAGAGATTATCTCAATAAACATGCTGCTGCTGAGAAGAGATATAAATTATAATAGAAGGCTGGGTCACATGATATATTAAGCCATAATATGATTTGTTTGATTCAGTCTTAGTATGCCATCTCAGTCCAGTCAACTGTGGTCCGTTTGATAAATCAGATCTAAATTGTGGCTTAGTACAATATGTGAACCTATTCAAAGTAAAACAGTTCATTGACTTGAAGATCTAGTTTGGATATTGATTTGAATCAATACAGGTAGTCCTTGGCCTATAACCATAATTGAGCCCAAAATCTTTGTTGCTCAGCAAGACAATGGTTAAGTGAGTATTGCCTCATTTTACAACTTCCTTGTCAAAGTTGTTAAGTGAATCACTGCAGTTGTTAAGTTAGTAATACAGTTAAGTGATTCTGGCTTCCTCATTGACTTTGCTTGTCAGAAGGTTGCAAAAGGAGACCCTGGGACACTGCAACAGTCATTAAATACAATCCAGTTGCGAGGCGTCTGAATTTTGACCACATGACGATGGAGATGCTGCAATAGTCCTAACTGTGAAAATTGATCTGAAGTCTCTTTTTTTCAGTGCTATTGTAACTTTGAACAGTCACTAAATGAACTGTTGTACGCCAAGGACTACTTGCAATATTTTTCTTTAAAGCTAATTTTATAGAGTCCTCAAATTCCAACCCCACCCCATCCCATTTTTCCCAAAAAGATTGCAAGTTAAGGAAACTAAATGAAGATTCTTTATTATTATGGCTAGTGTTGATGTATTTTTATGGGTGGGTGGGAATACCTGGATGATTAGATTGTTGAAAGGTCCGGACAAGGTCTAGAACACTCCAGTTATGCTGCTATATCACTGAACCTGATATGCCTCTGGAGCTCAGCTTTCTCTCTTTTCTCTTTCTCTCGTTCTCTTTTCCTACCTGGGGCATCTCAGATCCTAGATGGCCTCAATGTCATATTTAACCATTCCATTCCCCTACCCTATTGGCTTAATTGAAAATTAAACAGGTTGAAGGACAATAAATAAGAAATATAGATTTTCACTGAAATATTTGTTACTTGACTGGATCATTAAGGCACTGCCCTTCCTTAAGCCCATGTCACACTGAACCAACGGATGCAAAGAGGATGTAAAACGGACAAAAAAGCTTGCCATCCGTTCGAAAACGCAATGTACTCACTGCCTCCGTTTTGCTTCCTCTCTATCCGTCCAGCATCCGTTTATTGACGTTTCATCCGCTCCAAACGTTTTGGGCTGCCCAAAACTTTTGCGCGGAAAATGTATCCAATTCGTCTGTTCTGCATCCGCTACACATCCGCTAGGCATCCGATCCGCATCCGTTACACATCCGCTATATCCGCTAGGCATCCGCTACGCATCCGCGCAACTCCATCTGCCCGGAAGCAGGGAAGAAGCGGAACGGACGCAGAACGGATGCAGAACAGATGCCTAGCGGATGCAGAATGGAAACAAAGTGTTTAAAATGGAAAAAACGTTCACAGAGGGGACCTATCTCGGATATTAAGGATGTCTAGAGGATGCCTAGAGGATGCAAAGGGACACATAGTGGAAAACCTATACTGCCTATAAAAAGGGGGAGCAACTCATCTGCATCTCACTTTCAAAACAGCAGCCCAGCGGTGCAGACCTCTGCAGCCTTCATCTGCCTCTTCCTCTTCCACAGCATCCAGTCATGTCCACTGTGGATTGTAACAAAGTCCTTTCGGCAGCCACCATCGTTCTGCAACAGTGCGAAGCCATCTGCAGACTCTGTGAACTCTACTGCAAGAAGAAAAGGAGCCACCCAAAAAGAGTCTGGATCCGAAGATGGTTCACCAGAAGAGCAGAGGATGGACTGTACAACAAGCTGATGGTGGAGCTCAGGAACGAAGACACTCGGGCGTTCCAGAACTTCATGAGGATGCCTCCAGCCATGTTTGACGAAGTTGTGCAGCGGCTGACACCCAGGTTGACCAAGGCAAACACCAGCTTCCGGCCCAGCCTGGAACCTGGGCTCAAGGTGCCACTCACTGTGCGCCACCTGGCCTCAGGGACCTCCTACAGGAGCATGCAGTATGGCTGGAGGGTGCCATCCAACACCATCAGCATTGTGGTGAGAGAAGTGGTGCAGGCCATGATCGAAGAATACAAGGAGGAGCTCCTCCAGTACCCCTCTACTGAAGAAGGCTGGAAGAAAGTTGCAGAGCAGTGGTATCAGAAGTGGAACTTCCCCCACACCGTTGGAGCCATAGATGGCAAGCACGTGGCCTGCAAAGCTCCACCCAACTCAGGGTCCACTTATTTCAACTCCAAGGGCTTCTTCAGCATCATCCTCTTCGCCATGGTCGATGCTGACTAGAAGTTCATGTACATCGATGCTTCAGGCAACGGCTCATCTTCAGATGCCCAGATATACAACGCCAGTCACCTCAAGGAGGAGCTGGAAGGCAACCTCATCGTGGGCTTCCCAGATCCAGAACCCCTGCCCAACGACATACAAGATGTGCCCTACTTCATCGTGGGGGATGACGCCTTCTCCCTCACAACCTACCTCATGAACCCCTACACTTCCAGACTCCTCACCCGTGAAGAGAGGATCTTCAACTACAGACTGTCCAGGGCAAGGCGGGTGGTGGAGAACGCCTTTGGCATCCTGGCCAACAGGTTCCAGGTACTTCTCACCACCATGCAGCATTGCCCAGAGACCGTGAGGAGGATCATGGAAGCTTGCTGTATCCTGCACAATTATCATGCGCACCCGCTACTCAGTCTTGCAGAATAGGCTCGTGGACCTCCAGCAAGGCAATGGGGACATGGAGCCTGGGGAATGGAGGCAAGGGCAAAACCTGATAGACACTGAGGATGTGCAAGGCCCCAACAGAGCCTCACATGAAGCGAAGAAGCAGCGCAACCTCCTGAGACACTGGTGCAACTCCCCAGCTGGAGCAGTGGAGTGGCAAGACAGGATGGTAGATGCTTAATGGATGCTTCCTTCAGCCTGTCTCATCACACGGATGAGATTGGGCCATGTATGCTTGGTTGGCCTACAATGAACAGGGCATTTAATAAAGAGTTGTGTTTATGTTGACATGTGTGGATAATTATTACATTATTATTGATAATAAAGGGCCATATGTGTGGCAGCTGGGAGGGTGGACCATACAGTCCCACTATGCTTGCACTGGAGGTTTATCTATCCCACAGGTATCCTAACCCATCCTAAAGCCATCCTTACCCATCCCACAAGCATGCAAAGGCTTAAACCATTTCTAAATGTTTCCACCAAGACTTTATTAAAAAAAAGAAATGAAGCAAGTGTGTGAATCATAAATAGACTTTATTAACAACAAGCTATAAAACAAAAAAGAGTCTCTGGCACTCCTCTTGGTCGCTCAGTCTCAGGGGTGAAGGGTGCAGGTGTTGTGGAGGTGGCTGGTGCTGGAGTGCTTGTCATCAGCTCCTCCAGAAGCAGAAGCAGCAGAAGCCCCAGCCCCAGGAGAGCGAGCCCGTGCTGCAGAAGCCCCAGCAGAACCAGAGTGAGGGCCAGGGGGCGGGATGGTAGCCCTGTCCCTCTTGCCAGGGCTGGCAGCAGATGGCTGAGGCTTGCTGTGCTTCCGCATGGTTGTGGGGTTGCTGGCTGGCAGGCAGGCAGCCACCAAGGCTAGCAGGCAGGCAGACAGCAAGGCTGACAGGAAGGCTGCCAGGCAGGCCAGCAGGCAGGCAGGCACCAAGGCTGGCAGGAAGGCTGGCACCAAGGCAGGCACCAAGGCTGGCAGGGAGGCAGGCACCAAGGCTGGCAGGAAGGCTGGCAGGCAGGCACCAAGGCTGGCAGGCAGACATGAACCAAGGCTGGCAGGAAGGCAGGCACCAAGGCTGGCAGGCAGACCGGCTGGCAGCAAGGCTTGCAGGCAGGCTGGCACCAAGGCTGGCAGGGAGGTTGGCAGCAAGGCTGGCAGGCAGACATGCAGGCAGAAATGCAGGCAGGGCAGGCAAGGCAGCCAATCCGTCTGGCAGCAGGTCTTTCCTCTGAATGGCAACCTGCTTCCGAGCTGCTTCCGTTATATCCGCGGGGCTGACGCAATGCATCCTCACCGCATGCGCAATTAACACCAGGCATCCATTAGGCTTCCGCTGTGCATCCGCTGTGCATCCGCTTGATCCGTTCGGCGTCCGTTCTGCATCCGCTTCATCCGTTCCGCGTCCGCTTTGCTGAGGCCCCCCGGAAGCCTAGCCGATGCGCCATCCGCTCCCATCCGCTTCCATCTGCTGGGCTTCCACTTTCCGCATCCGCTTTGCATCTGCCCTGCGTCCTCCCCGCATCCGTGTTATCCGCTCCGGTTATGCAAATTTTTGCCCTTTTTGAGAGCGGATAACAACGGATGGAACATTTTGCTCGTCCGCTGTGTCCTTTTTGCATCCGTTGGGTAGTGTGACATGGGCTTTAGTTGGGAGATCAAATGCAGCTGGAGCAAGTTCTTAGACTGATTCACACATTTTCATATGGAGGTATATTTTGTCAATTCCATAATTTTGTGTCCTGTTTCCAAAATTTCTGATTATAGGAAACAAGATACCCGACCAAATAGTTTTCTAGTGCTGTCAGATTCTTAGGATACATCTTAGGATACAAAAGGAACTGAAAATGTAGATCAAAAAGCACATGTGGAACATAAATAAGACAAACTAAGCTAATATTAAGGAAAATCTCAGTTAGTCTTTAACCAAATTTAAAAAAAAATCAATATTAGAATTTAGTTCTCAATAAAATTCTGACTATGGTAAATTCTTACTGTGATTAACTGTCTCCAGGGATAATGAAGGAGCGTATTGAAATAAAGAAATTTACTGCATAGTATCAAACCTCTAAGGTGACTGGCCTTTCTTTCTGATCACTTACTTGCATTCCAGAGTGCTGCTTGGATTACTCTTCTTGATGGCTTTATTCTTAGGTATGGCATCAGAGACGCTTTTTCTGAGACAGGCAAGAATGGGAGATGATACCTTGATCTCTGTTGTCACATAGGCTAGTTGTTAAATCTTTACTCATACTGCAGAGAAGCAGCATCTAGCCTGCTGCCATGTTAATGAAATTTGTGTGAAATTTGTCATCAGTGGTTTATTCTGATTGGCTTGTGAAGAGCCTTTGATGATGTCACACTCATGTACCAAATCCCCACAATTTTTTATAGAGCAGTTCAACTGCTCTTTATAAAGCAAAACTAGTTTTGCTGGAAAGATCAACAATGAAAGAACATGGAAGAATACATCCTTCAAATTAAGTATGGAATATAAGTATTTCTGGACTTTAAGGTTAGGGTTAGAATTTGACATCTGTGCCCTAGAAAAAAAAACCTAAAGTTGATTTCATCTATATTTAACCTTAATTCCATTAAGATTATGGCTGTTGTCTCAAGTCATACATTTAAGGATTTTCACAGTCTTACGTCTGTTACAGTCTGTTACAGCTGCCAAATAAGCCCATGCAATCTAAGACTGCATTAATAGGAATAGAATCGAAATCACATGAAGAATTAGTTCCGCTTTATAATGCCTTAATGAGACCACACTTGGAACATTGCATCCAGTTCTGCAGAGGTGGGCTACACTCACAATAAAACTGGTTCGCTGATTGTGAGCGGCCGGCAGTGGGCACACTTGCTTCCCTCACATGCGCCTCTTTGAGGCTGAAGCGCAGCTTCAAAAACTAGCTAATCAACTCGGGCAGCTCCTATGAATACCAGCATGGAACTCAGTTGGGCAGCGTGGGGAACGAGCCTGAAAGTTAGTTATATATGGAAAGGATAGCGCAGGGTCAGGTGGGCAGGCCCAGCCAGTGTCCACAACTACCAGTTTGCCCGAACCAGTCCGACCAGGCAGCAGCCCACCACAATATTAAAAAGATGTTGAGGGTCTGAAAATAGTGCAGAGAACAACAAAGATGATTAGGGGGCTGGAGGCTAAATCATATAAAGAACAATTGCAGGAATTGGGTATGTTTAGTTTAATGAAAAGAAGGGCTAGAGGAAACATAATAGCAGTGTTCCAATATTTGAGGGGTTGCCACAAGGAAAAGGGAGTCAAACTATTCTCCAAAGCACCCGAAGGCAGGACAAGAAGCAAAGGATGCAAACTAAGAGGTCTGTAGGGGGTGTGCATAAGCGCACCAGCGTGCCTACCGTCCCTGTCCTATTGTTTCTTTTTATTTTTATGTATCCATTTCATGTATTCATAACTATGTTTATACTTATACCTGTTATCTTATAATCACTTGACTAAATAAATAAATAAATAAGCAACCTAGAAATTTCCTGACAGTGAGAACAATTAATTCATGGAACTGTTAGCCTCCCAGAGTTTTCAATGCTCTATCGCTGGAGGTTTCCAAGTAAAGATTGGACATTAATTTGCCCATGATGGTATAAGGACTCCTGCCTTGGGTGGAGAGTTGGAATAGAAAACTTCCAAGGACCTTTCCAGCCCTATGATTCTATGTTTCTGCACTCCTCTGTAATTTGAATCATTGCATATACTGTAAATATAATGAAATGTAACAAAATTGATTCAGTCCTGCTTAGCAACCAAAATATTCCACATTGAGCAGAAATTAAAAAGAACTTGTAAAAAAAAAGAGACTCTGTATCATTTTGATACATGTATGCCTTTGTGTTATAGTTGGCTGCAACATGAACAGGCTAATGCAGGGGTCCCCAAACATGGGGGCCCAGACCGGTACCGGTCTGTGGATCATTTTGTACCGGGCCGCAAAGAATGAATAATCGTGATTAAAATATATATAAAAATATGTTTTTACTAAAGAAATAGTAAAGAAGCCCTTTACTATTGGGGAAGAATTGATTTTGCCGGTCCTTGAAAAAGTGTTTCTGTGTGAAACTGGTCCCTGGTACAAAAAAGGTTGGAGACTACTGGGCTAATGTTTTAAAGAAGATACACAGTGCTCATTAAAAAAACAACAGTGTAGGAAAGTACCCATGAAGTGTAAATCACAGACTACTTTATTGCATACACTCATTAAAAGGAATAAGAGTCGATCCCACATTGCATAGCTTATTTCTTTCTACTGGGATAGCTCAGAAGAAATTCTGGGTGATTCATGTCGGTTGATAATTAGTGGAAGGAAAGTTTGCTAACAAGATTTCTACCTCTATTTCCATTATCTATTTTCCCATTATCAATCTCTCCAACGTAATCAAATCTTAGAAAGTCTGATGTTATAGGCCACCATGTTGAAGTTATCCCAAGCCATTATTTTCTTCTCTGTAGGGTTGTAGTCTACCATGCTGCTGTATCTGTAACGGTTCTCAAAGCGGATCTTCAGAGGTGCACTGTTTCCTGTACTTGTGCGGTAGATGAAATTCACAGTGGCCTCAGGGGATGAGTAGCTACTAATGGTATACAAGGAACCACAGATCATGAAGGAGTTAGCCACAGACTGCTTGTAAATATTGGTCCTCCATGTCTGTGAAATCTTCAAAGTTTCTGGGTCCAGTTTGGAAAGCACAATAGCTCCCTTGGCATTTTCAGTGCTATAAATCACCCACAGTCCAATCTCATCAACTGCTAGATCAATATCTGTATATCCACCCCAGGAGTAGGGAAATTGTCCATGATACCCAGCATCGGGCAACTCCTTCTGAACTGCAATGACTTCATTCTTCAGGTCATATTTCACCAGTATTCTAGACTTGTGCCTCTGGAAATAGAGGAAACCTCGATAAACAACAGCCCCAGTGCTCTCCATGGATCTGGGCAACACATGAACTTTGGAAGGGTAGCCTTTCACAAACTCATCCAGACCATCATATTCAAAGACATGGCGGACATCCGCACTGACAGTGTCAACTCTCCAAATTGTCCCATTGGTATATGGAGACACAGGTTGTGGGTCCTTCATCCACACACCATACTTCCCTGTGATGGTGTCAGCCTTGTGGAAGGTCACTGGTGCACCAACCCAAACTAGCGTTCCACAACCTAATTCAGGAAATAAGCAAGGAAGTTAATCTCTCAGACTAAGGAATATGTAGCTATACACTATTACTTTAAAAATTGATGATCTCCAGACAGAATCCAAAAAAGGGATGCCTCTAGTTTGACAGAGCAGCCTATATGAACATATGTAGCTTCAGCCAGTTTTCTGAAGCTAAGTTTTTCTGGCTCTGCTATATAAGAAAATATAAGGAATAGAGAAAAAGCTTCTTCCATTTTATTAATTAATTAATTAATATTCTATCCTTTGGTAACCAAGACAGCCTACAGTTTTGGTTGTTTTTGAAGTTCCTTAAGTTATTTTTGAGTATTTTTTAAATGAAAATTATCCCTCAAATAATGCCTTCACTTTTTAAAATTCTGAATATAATTTGCAACATTGGCAGTTTTGGGGGTATGTAACAGTATTTGTCTATTCCTACATTCAGAATGTACTTCCTACTTTAGCCCAAGTGATCTCTCTCTCTCCCTCCCTCTCTCTCTCTCTCTCTCTCACTGACACACAGGCAGAGACAGAGACACACAGACACACACAGACACACACAGACAGACGTGTGTGTGTGTGTGTGTGTGTGTGTGTGTGTGTGTGTGATTAGCTATCTATAAAGAACAATGAGAAATGGATGTAGGGTTAATATTTTCCATATTTTTCCAACATTCAAACTCAATGCAGAAGAAACGAAATTCAGGAGAAATGTTCACTTAATTATGGAACTTTTGTGTAGCACTTCAGATCAGGAACATATGAAATGTAGGCTTGGTTCCATAGGAAAGAAAGAGAATGAAAGAAGAAAGAAAGAGCTTGCTTGAGTGCCAGGGAGCAACTGAGCCAAACATAATCTGCTTTTTATAAAAGACAACAAAAAACATATGGGGGAGGAATGCCTGATAGTTAGCCAAGAATGCAGTTTCTCAAAATAAGCAAAGTTCAACTGGCCTTATTTTTTAGTTCAAAGACATAGGATTACATTGTTAAAGCATTGGATAGGGTATGCATTCACTGTTCTCTTTGCAAAATTATTGTATTTTATACAGCTAGTTTTATCAAATGATATTTCACATAATCCAGGGCAATGTTCCTAAAGTAATACCATCAATACCAGAGCTGCATTCCCATTCATCTTTCTAACCATGAATTTAGCATTCCTGCAAGCTACCTGGGTGAACATATGGAGTTTTAAACCAGTTTGTGGAGCCCGATCTCATGAGTTCAAGCAAATGGCTGAAATGGACTTTAGCTTTCCCTTCATTGAGTCTCTGAGTCTCACTGTGTCACAACTTTTCAAAGGTTTCCCACCCACCCACCCACTCCAGAATTGGTCAGGATGCTATGAGATTGACTATCATGCAAAATACTAGGAACCTATTTTAATATCTTCCTTCACTTGGCAAATAGAACAAGGGACAAAATTTTGGTGGCACTTCTGAAAAAAAGAAATTGGCAGGCAAAAAAAACCTCCCTTTCTGTCTTCAGACTAAAATGAAAGTATTTCCAAATTCTAACCTAGAACCTGGGCAAAATAAGTACCAAATAAGAAAAAAATAATAATTAATGAGCTTGGAGGAAGAGAATGGCAGCCTAAATAGAGCTGAAAAAAAGAATCCAGGAACATACACAAAATTTAATACCTGGTTCTTCAGCTTCAGTGCTAGGTGGCAAGGGTGAAATGCCTTCCTTGATGAGATGAGATGAAGAAACCTCAGCAAAGTCTAATTTGAGCTCCTGATTGCCCAAATTTTCAGTATCCCACTTAGACACTTCAGAGAAAAGGGAAGACAACAATGTTATAGTATGCCTACCTGTTGACAATTGAAACACATGAAAGAGCAGTTTGTGACTTTATCTGAAAACTTTACTTGTAAGTAAAGATCACTTTAGTGTGTAGAAAGCACTTCAAACATTTTATTCATTGAATTCTTTTGTAAGGCAGATACATTGCAAATCAAGGAGGATCTCATAATAAGATGACATAACTAAAAGCCTTCAACTGATACTATAAAATCTGAACCTGAAACTTTATAATAATAGGTTATAAAAGGTATCATATGCATAGAATTGCTTCATGAATCTGGTGTGACTTCTCATACTTCAGGAAAATGAGAGACAAATGTTAATTTTGCCCTTCCACGTGAAGATAGAACCTATTGATGGCAAAAATATTTATCTATGGTAAATACAGTTCGTGAATTGCAATCCAGAAGTAACAGATTTGCTCTTTAAGGCTTTTCATTGCTTTTGGTCCATCTATGCAGGCTCTGCATATGATTGAGGATCCCAGGAAGTAATATTTTGCTCATATGGACAGCTTCCACAGCTGGATGAAGTTCCCTGCAAAAGACAAGCAGCCTTACACAGCAAACACTGCAATTGCAAAAGCTACAGGAGTAGTTGCTTGGTACAGCTTATGCTGATTTTAACTGTCCTGTTTAAACCAAAAGGAAAAGTCACTTTTAATTCTTTTTTTCTGTGTGAAAAATTTTATTTGTTTAGGGTAATCGTGGAGAGAGCTTGTCCATCAGATACTGGTAGTAAACATCTAAACAGTATCACATGGTAAAAGGAGATTCCTATAGGGTATAGTGGTTTTGAGGTTTTTCAGTAGTACCAGAAAGACCAGATTCTTGTTTTCAGTAGTCACAAAAGGTGACTGCATGTGACCCTGGCCAGTCACTTCTTAGCTCAAATCAGCACCAGGCACTGTAACAAGCTAGCTAACCAATAAATAAATAAATAAATAAACAACCCTCTACACCATATCACAGATTGGCAGACTTTCCTGTAAGAACTAAGCAAGTCGACCTCACAACCATGCAGGACAGATGCCAAGAAAAAACAGTACCTGTTTGCTAAAGAATTCCCACATTTCTTTTTTTCTTCGGACAAAATCATTTCCCAAAATCTATGGACCATTGTTTTAATATTTTTATCTCCTGTTCTCTTCTCAAAAGCCAGATCCCACCACACCCAAATCAGCAGCCTTTTCCAAATTGGCCCATGAGTAAGTAACATCTTATTTCTCTTCTTGCTTTAGTGTTAAAGTCCAACATTTGCAATCATAACATTTGAAGCCATCCTTTTCCAGCTGTCCTTCCTTTAGTAGTTCCCAATTCCACTTTTCTTTGTTTCTTCTCAAAAGTCAGACAACTCTTGGCTTAATATACTGTTTTCTATAGTTCACTGCTTTCCAGAAGGAATCAAATTTTTGCTGGAATGCTTCAGATTCACATTTGTGTCATCCAAATCTTGAGTAATCAGAAGGTGTGTACTTATACTTTATTTATTTGTCCAAGTATGGTTACACACACAAGGAATTGGTCTCCAGTACAGAAGCACTCAGTATACTTGCAAAAACAACAGGATATAATACGTAAAGTGCGCAGCCAAATATAAAAATAATACATTTATTAAACTTGACATCTTTAAGATATACAAACTTTTTCTGTCTTTGTAGTATTGTTAATATCTAAACTTTTTAAGAGGGGAATCATCTTATCTTTTTGAGGAATATTTGTCATAGTCTGAATTTATGAAATTTTACAGGATCCAAGCAGTGGTCCTCTCTGCCTTCCTCTGATTTTTTCCAGGAGGGCAATTCTATTCAGGAGAGAAAGATAGAATAGCTGCCAAATCAGAAGTACTGTTTGTATGAAGACTGGTAGCTATGTAGCTGTTTTAAAAGTGGGTAAGATGACTTCTGACTATCAGCTGGTGGCAAATGATAGAATGAGGGCTGTTCCACTAATGCCCTGATTGCAAACTTTCTAATTAGTCACTATTGGAAAAAGAAAAATGAATTGAATTAATCCAGGCTACTCAAAATATCTTTTAATAGTTGCCTACAACTAAAACTATTAAATAGCCTCAGGCATTCAAAAGAAAAATAAAAGTATCAGATGAGGTTTAGTACTCTAAAATATTTCACTAATAGACACCAGATCCCAGTTCCAATGTTTCATCACTCTTTTTTCCCCAACATCTGGCTTTTTAAAATCCAGTGGGTCTGGACTAAGCAAATCCCCAAAAGGGGAAGCTGGAAATCTTTAGCCTTTTCCAAATTGCTTTGTAAATTTAGCCAGAGATAACATACATGCCAAAGAAAATGGCTTATCATAAAGATCATGACAGGCCTTTTGATCTTGTTAGCACCATAAACAATGTGACAAGCTATCACAGTACATACTTAACTGGAGTTTACCACATCCTGATCTGTTGTTACTGTCACTCTTTGAACATTGTCCATAAATGCAAGTAACTCAAAGCCAGATTATTTGACTGGACATTTAGAATAAGAAAGCAATCAACAGATTCTTAAAACTTATTACTTTACTGTATATCAGTCAGAGTACAACAAAAGAGTACTTAGAGATCCAATATTTAATTATGTTTTTAGAAATTTTTTCCATTCTCTTTCACTCCTTGTTTTTTTTTTTTAAATCTATCTTTAAATAACAAAGTTGTGCAGACACCCCAAAATCCTCTTTATTTGTAAAAATAATGTATTTTGTTTTCATGGCTAAATTTCCATAATTTATTTTCATAACGTTTTCTCCAGATGTTTGCTTTAAAAGTGATTAATTAAAAGTAAATAATCTATAATTGTACATTATATATATTTTAAGAACACATTTCCTAGCTGGAGAACCTCCAGATTTACCTTCCTGAGAGCCTTGAAGGAGCTCACTGCTGGCTTCTCTGGTCTGAGGACAATTGCTTACTCTCAGCTGAGCCACCTCTTCAATGCTTTTCTCTAACCTTTCCTCCAGCTCATTTTTTTCTTCTTCTAAAGCTGACTTGTCTTGAAGGAGATCATTTATGGTAGATTCCAACCTGCTGATGTGGATGTCCCTCTCAGCTTGTTCCCTCTTCAGACTCTCTACCTCCTTTTGAAGCAAGCCAACTGTAGACAAAGAAGTCCTCCTAAGTTGACTTCCTTGAAGCCGATTCACTTGGTTCTCCAGAAGATCAAGCTGAGTTCTAGTTGACTCTAGTTCCAGCTGCTGAGCTTTGCTCTCTCTCTGGAGATCTTGAATGGTTATTAATACCTCACTGAAGCCTGTACAGCTGTCTTCATTTTTACTGGGTACAGTGAAGGAATAAATGCATCTCCCATCCTGGTTATTGTTTTTGTGAAAATGGACATTACTCCCCAACGTTCCCCATGCCATCCAGACTGAAATCAGCCATGTCACCGGCATCCCTGTGATTTCACACCAGCCTCTCTCTTTTAAAGTGAAGCAAGTTCTTTGTGAAAGAGAACGTGGATAAATTAATTCCATGCTTGCAGACCACAGTTTTGTAGTGTTGGGAGTTAAGGGAGGTGCAGTAGAGGTTGGCTAGAAGCTGCAGAACTTACAGAACATTTTACAAATTTTAAATCTCTTAAAGGAATTAGCATTTTTTTCTGAGAAAATATTGCAAAGCAAACTGCCAATTTTTGGCTGATGGAGGCAGATCTGAAAGCTTTATACATTTATAAAGTCAACAGCTTACATGTTTGTGGATGCATACATGAGAAAAGAAAATGAGATTAACTGAATAAAACAATTTAGGGTTGAGGGGAAGATGGCCAAATCTATAACATCCAAATGTTTTCTAGATTATTCTGGGAAGACCAATGCAGTAGTGTTTTGATATTTTTCTCTTATTCTAGGATATTTTCTTTCAGTATCCCAAGTTCCTCTTTTATTTTTGTTAACTATAAAAAAGGAATGCAACATTGGGTTTGAGGTTTTCTCTCCTTTTACATAGAAAGATCCCGCTTTATCAGGGTACCCTGATAAACCACTTTTAAATGATCTTCCCATTCGGTTGCTTATTGGGAAGCTAAACCAAGGCAGAACCTAGGCTAGGGGCAGAATTGGCTATCAAAAGACAGCAAAGTTTTGCTAGTAATTTGGAAATGTGGAAAGAAAGGAGAGTTGTAGTTGCTATTTATCTCAGCTTTCTCCCCTATACACTGGAGGAATTGCCCGCTCTTTCCTCCTACCAACCCTCAAACCTGGATGCTTCTAAGGCAAGAAATGTAGAAATTTCCATAGCCTTATCCACAACTTATAAAAGTCAGAATTTCCATACAAGGGTGGAGCTGTTTCTCCAGGCTCCGCAAACGCACTCAATCAGGTCACCTCCTATAGGCCTCAATAAATATTTTAGACTTAGTTCCTGTGCTACTGGGAAAGTGAAGGCAGTTCATTTATTCATTCAACTTTGTTGATAACTTTGACTGGAAGGTCTAGGAGAGCCTTTTCTCTTGCGGCCACCACCCTTTGGAACAGGATTCTCCAACCTTGGGTACTTTAAGCTTGGAGGACTTCAACTTCCAGAATTTTCCAGACTTTCTGGCTAGGGAATTCTGGGAGTTGAAGCCCTCCAAGGCTTAGCCAAAATTGGAGACCCCTGCTTTGGAAGACCCTGTCACTGGAGCGGAGATCCACCTCTATCCTTTTGGCCTTCCAAAGGGGTTTTAAAACCTGGCTCTGCCAGTTGACTTGTTGCCATTATGGGGGTGCTCCATGCTGGAGCTGACTGACAGGATGACAAGCCCCCACCCCTAGCTTATCTGTCCTCTTGGTTTTTAGTCCCTATTTCTTATTAATTTTGATTGTTTTTATTCTTACCTTATAATTTGCTAAGCTATGCAGTCACTTCAATAGGGAGATGGGAAGCATATAAATTTAATAAATAGAACAAATTTAAAAAATAAAGCCTTTGCTTTTTCAATTAAAAAAAACCCCTTGTCATCTTTTTTTGGAGGTATGTATCTTTCTTAATCTCTGGTTGTTTATCAGACGCCTGGGAGCTTGAGGTTTCTGAGCAGTTCCCAACACTGCACTCTTATGGACAAAGAGCTTCAATGTTTTTCCTGGAATATATTGGAGCCGCTCTCCCAGCTGAGGAATCTCAGCCCCAAATACTCCTAACCATCACTGGACCATTTAGGCCTTTACTTTCCACATCTTCTCTAGTTCTTTCTTTCTGATACTTCTCCAGCTTCTCATACTCCTTCCTGATGTTGTAGAACGGTGACTGGTTCTCTTCTCGTTTGTTCTGGAGCAGCTTCTGTTCCCAATTGTCAGCCCCTCTAGGAATACCAGAAAATAAATTCCACAGGAAGAAAAGGACGATACTTTACTGAAGATAGGCTATAATAACAGAATCTTGCAAGTCTGATTATTCTTCTCCTCTCCTCCCTTTTATTACCCAAATAATTTGCCTGATCTTCTTCAGAATATTATTTCTCAGAACTTAAAAAGCTCTTTTTACTTAGATAATATATCTTGCATATTTCTCTCCCAGTTTATACTTTACACCCATGAACAGGTTGCCTTGTACATAATGTAATTGCAAATAATTTAATTTTAGACATTCTTTTCCTTGTGGTAGATGAACAAGTGAATCAAAGTTCACGTTTTTTGTTTTCATCTCTCTCTTTTGGATCTTGATTACAGTGTTTTATAAGATAGTCATAACACATCAAACTTTTAGTATGAAAGGCATAATGTATTAAAATCACCGAATTTATACGGTATAATCCCAAATTTTGCCAGTCACCTTAATTTTCTCCAACAGTGATAATTTTCTCCACATGTTGAAAAAATTCTACTCTATTCTATGAATTGCTATTCATATATTGAAACAACAAGATTGAAGGCACAGGAACAAAAAGATTTAGCAGTTATCAGTGTAAAAATAGGAAAGCAAAAGAAATAAGGGGGATTCCCCCCCCAAAAAAAAGTATGTTTTAAAAGAAGCCTAGAGGATAATAAAGAATAGTAAATTATAAGAATAAAAATTGCCAAAAGTTCAGAAAAGACCAGGAAACATTAATAATATGGAAATCAATTTAAGAGACAGGACAGCAGCAATAGTATCAGATAAAGTAGTTATCTTAAAATAAGTTTTTTCAATCAATGTCAAATGATTCCTCAGTTGAAAGGAATGAGCGTAACCAAGGTCAACAAAGGATTTAAAAAAAATGAATGGCAGCCCGAAGGGAAAAAAATGAAGTTTCTTTTTAAATGCTTGAGGAAAGCTTTGCAATGAATAGAACTCAGAGCAGTTGGATAAAGATATGGAAATACAATGCAGCCAGTCTCTTCAGTAATACAAGATTACACAAAGCATCATTCCAAAAGAAGTATATTACTCATAATTCATTCTTTTTTTCTATGACTCAAACCATTATTTTGCGCTCCATCATTGCCACAGTGATTTACAGATTGTGTAATATAATTTGTCCAAGTGCTTTAGAAAAAGATACATTATCACTTGAAGCGGATCAATATTTTCCAGTATTGTGCAAATACATTTTTATTTTGTTTCCTGATATTATTTTGCTGCCTTGATTTGTGTGATTGACCTTATTTTTATTGTACTTTAATACAATAAAATGTTCCGTGCTTTGGCAACCTTTTTATCATGGAATCACATATGAACCATACAAAGCACATTTTTAATGCGCATACATACATACATACACACACACACCTTCACACCTCCATATGAATATGATACCTTGCCACAACAAACATTTTAAGTTATTTAGGCCTTGAAGCTGGAAAATTAAAATGCTTTCACGGCACAGGTAGTCCTTTTAAGTGAATCTGGCTTCCACATTGACTTTGCAGGTTAGAAAGTTGCAAAAAGTAATCACATAATCTTGGGACACTAACTATCATAAATACATGCCAGTTGTCAAGCATCCAAATTTTGATCATGTGACCATGGGATGCTGCAACAATTTTAAGTATGAAAAATGATCATAAATCACTGTTTTCAGTGCCGTTGTAACTCTGCATAAACAAATGGCTATAGGTTGAGAACGACCTGCAATCTCATTCTCATGCTCGTAGTTCTGCATTGATATTCATGCCTACTCAGAAATCATTCATTCCTCTGCACACAGTAAGGCATAAGAAAGTTTCTTAGACAATGTGATAATAAACAGCTGAAATAATAAACATGGAAGAAAGAGAGATGCCAGGGAGTCCCAAAACTATTGCTGCAGGCCTAGATAAGGGGTGTCAAACTCGATTTTATTGAGGGCTGCATCAGGGTTGTGTTTGAACACAGAGGGGGAGCTGTGTGGGAGTGGCCATGGTGGGCATTTGATACATGCTCAAGATGCATTTTTTCCCTTTGCATTCAAAACAGCTATTCCAGACAAAGGGAGATTTACTTTCTGGCAAAATTAGTCTTAATTCCAAAATGCAGAGAATAAAGACATGTAGAGTCCCCAGCTGTTATGGGGCTTGACTTCTTTGTATAGGAGCAGAGCATAAATGAACTGACAATTTCTCCAGATGTCTCCAAAAACTGTCTGTCCAACAGTGTGTTTTTGTTACTACCTCTGACACAGTCCTAGAGGAGGACTTAATATTGGTAATAATTTACAAAATTGATATACCACACAATTCCCAATGACTCTGGATGTTTACAATTAAAAATTTACAATTAAATCAATCACAGGCAAAAGATTAAGATAAAAGATGACAAACTCAGTGATACTAGGGGGCTCACTCTCATCAAAGACTTGGGTGAAAAGCCAGATGTTTTTGGCTCTTCTGAACAATAACCATTCAGATCTTGGAGGGTACCTAGTTCTAAATTGGCAGACGCTGCTAAAGACAAGGTGGTGCTGCCTCCTGCAGCAGTCTGCCAGCCAAAACAGGGGGCTGGAGGGGGCTGTGCATAGTCCCCCACACCATTTTGGCTGGCAGAGTGCTGCAGGAAGCCATCCAGGCCAAAAATGGGGCATGGGGGTGTGTGTGAGGCCCTCCCACAGTTTTGGTTGGCAGAGGCATCCACGGGCTGGCCCCGTGGCACAGATCTAAACACCCTGGCCTAGATAAAGACTCAGGCCAACTCTAGGTTTTAAAGATAAAGAAATGCTGCATTTTTGTCAATTAAAAAAGTGGACAGGCTGAACATAACACAAAGGAACCTGTCTGCTGTTAATGTTGCAACAGAAATCATATCATATTTTGCCTGCAGTTGTTGCAAAATTTAAGTTGTCTTAGCTGAATCAGCAGCTTCTTTATTTCAATAATTTATTAAGAGCTACATATTTGCGGTCAAAAATAGTTTTTTTTTTTTACTGGAATGCTTTTATAGAACAATAATGAGCAATGATAGCAACACAGAATTTCAGAATCCCTTAAATACAGAATGGTAGCTTGCAACCCCATATTTTGGGACATTTCCCCCCACAGGAAAGTCATATTTGTAATTATTCAGTTGAAGAAAGAATGTTTTGTTAAACAGTGATAGACTATACACTTCCTTGTTCCCTCCATAATTCTTTCCTCCACTACTTTATCAATAGCTGTAGGAAACTATTTAAATTATAAATAACATTATCAATTCCCTGTGTGTGTGTGTGTGTGTGTGTGT
>BLBF01000052.1:4830096-4857362 GCA_015471245.1 Laticauda colubrina
AAAAAAAAAAAAAATGAAATACTGACAAGTATCTGATTCCATATAGGTTCCTTTGTAAGAGCAACAATGAGGTTTTGGATCCAATATTGACAGAAGAGTTAATTCATGACTGAAAGTTATATGTTTGCCAGGCCCTCTGAATGCTCTTGGTGGAACTGTGCGTGTGTCTCCCTGGAAATTCAGGAATCACTTCAAAGCTATATACACAATACATTCCACTGAAATCATACAGCTGCTAGCTTTGCTGTTATCCTGAAGTGGTGTCCACAAGGATGTTCATCTTCAAATCAAGTGCGGTGTTTGAGGATGATGGGAACTGCATAAGACAGAAAAACACCATATTTAAATCACTTACAAAAAATAATAGTCAACTAGTTTCAACCCTAAAACACCTATGTCTTCTTAATCATTGGAAGTCATCTTTATAGTTACAATATTGAATGTACTTGCCGTGGTAAGTCATGGCTTGCTTAACTATAATTTTCTTAATGACTTAGAAATAAATAAGTTATCATAAGATAAATAATAAATTAGGATTTATAAAACACTGTTGCAAAATTCACTTAATAAATACTGGACAAGAAAACTACGTAAACCTAGTTAGTTATTCCTAAAAAAGTATTTAACACTGGTTAATTTATTCTTCATGCAGACACAATTCACATCTAAACATTACTTGTATTCTAGCATTAAGAGTGTATTCCCATTAAAGCTTAAGATATGGAGCAAACTCCACATTAATGGCCAAACAACAGAAAGAACAAGACATCAAAACAGAAAGACTGGAGGGGACAGGTAAGTTTTCTCTTTACCAATCAAGAATGTCATCACATTATTTTAAAGTACTAGCACCAATGCAGAACATTTTATTTACTTATTGTATTTAGAAGAATATCAGAAAGGAACACGCACCAATAATGATTAGCAGGACAACAACAGCAACCAAAGCCACAATTACCTTCACCTGCAAATTAACACACAGAAAAGTATGTAATTAATTCCCAATTGAAGACACAACTGATCAGCTTAATCCATGGTTCAACAACATGCCAATAATAATAAGTGTGCTCAGAAGGCAGAGCTGGCGTCATGGCAGTTGGATGGGCAATCTTGATCCTCCAAGATCACGTCTTTTTGATCTGAGGGACATCGCAAAGTCCCTGGTTGATCCAGGGAAAGCCCTTTTTGCTGGCGGCGGAGACGCAGCCTTCCAAGCTGCTGAAGCTGGGACAGCTCCGGAACGGAAGTGATTGAAAGAAAGTGTGTCAGTTTGGTGAGATGAACTTTTACTTATTATTTCTTGGAGAGAACACCCTAAAAAATTAAAGTGGACTAAAAGTGAAGAGGAAAGAGTTTAAGCGACGTGATTAATTTTCAAAGTGAAAGTTTTGTCCTTTTTTTCTCTTTTTATTGGAATTTTGAACTTGGCCAAGCTGTTTTACTTTAAGTTGGACTGGTACTTTTTAATCTTTTTATTTCTGTTTGCATTTCTTTCTCCTTTTTTTTAACAATCCTTTTGAAAATTCTTTTTGATTAAGACTCTTCTGCTTGATTTAAGATTTTTCTTCCTTTAAAAAAAAAGGGGGGGGATTTTACTTTTTTTCCCTTTTAATTCCTGGCTGTAGATTGAAGAGGGAGAAGTGAAAGTGAAGGAAAGTAAGTAGCACTGCCGCCCAGAGGCTTGGTTACATTGTTTCTTTTTTCTTTCACTAGTTTGTGTTACAGTCAAGGACTCTGCGCTTTGTATTGGAAAAGATAAGAGATGAGCATGGCAGTTTGTTTATTCAGGTGCTCATTTCTGAACAGATAGCTGGAGTTTGGAGTTGAAATTGAAAGAAAGAAGACTGAAGTGACCTTGAAAAACTCTGAGCTGATTTATCAAAGAGCCTTGGATATTTGGCGGCAGAGGCTTGTTTTACATTAGAATTACTTTTGACCTTTTGCTTCCCTTTCTACCCCTCCCCCCAGTTGGGCTTTTTTTCTCTTTAATTGGATTTTGACTTTTTAAACCAGGTATCAGAATGTAAATCTCTTATTTTTGTTTTCTTTTTGTTTGTTAAGAGGAACATATAGAATATTTCTCTTTCTCTTTTTTTCCTTTTTTATTGTTGATTTTTTCACTTTTTACATATACCATTGTAACTAATTGGATTAAGGTATACAAATGCCTGAAGACTTTTTCCTTTTTTCCTTTGGAGTGTCAATTGTTTGCCTTCGTCTTTTTTTTTCTTTTTTCTTTTTCCTTTTTCCCCCTTTTCCTCTTTTTTTCTCTCTTTCTTTACAGATAAGCATTATAAGATGAGTAGAAAGACAACAACTCCAGCTTCTTGGATACCAACCCCCTCACCATCTGGAGGACAACGATCTATACAGACAATATTATAACAGGAAAAAGAGAAAGAGAAGGAAGTGACATTACAGATTTATTATTATGCAAGTCATCCAGAAGATTGAGCAAACAATAGAAAAGACAGATGAGAAAGTGGAAAATATTCAACAGATGATGATGAAATATGAAGATTTTAAAAAATTGAAGAAGATATACAAAGAGATAAGAAAATTGGAGACTTTGATATTCGATTGAGCGATGTCGAGAAGGGCAGATGTGAACCACTAGGATGGGAAATAGATAAATCAGAATTTTATCTAAGATTTCAAAATATAGAAGGAAAAGATGAAAACCTTGCTGAAATAATGGCAGAAATATTGGCAGAAGCACTGGAAATAACCAAAGAAAAGATGATGGATGGGATGGATGAAGTGTTTCATGTCTATACAAGATATGTAACAAGGAATAGACTACCAAGAGAAGTTCACATTAGATTTACTAAGAAGATTATTAAGACACAGATACTCCAGGTGGTGAGAGAGAAAACACTAAAATATAAAGACAAAGAAATTGTGGTGCTGAAACAGATACCAAGAAGAGTAAAAGAGATGAGAAGAGAATATTTATTCTTGACTAAAGAGTTACTTAAAAGAGGAGTAAACTACAGATGGTTGATGCCAAAAGGCTTCTTGTTCACTTGGCGGGAACAAAGACACACAATTGACACAGTTGAAAAAGCTGAGCTATTCTATTTAGAATACTTTAGAGGAAAGGAGGAAGAAGAAAAGAAGAGTCACTAATTGAATTTCAAAAGGAGTGTATAACAGTAATTGAAAAAGAAAAAGAAGGTGCAGTAGGCAGTGAACCCAGAGAACAATGAGAATTGAGATTTACTAGAGCAATAAAACCCTCTTATAAAGCTTAACATGGATGAAAGAAAATTGATTTTGATTAACATAAATGGACTTAATTTGGCTTCTAAAAGAAGGAAAGTATTTCACAAATTGGAAAAAAATTGACATAATCTGCTTACAAGAGATACATATTAAAAAACAACATGAATATATACTAAAACAAGGAAAACTAGGGAAATTATTTACATCACTGACACAATCCAAAAAAAGAGGTGTGGTATTATATATTAAAGAAACAATTTTGGCAGAACTAATCTACCCAGATGATGATGGAAGGATTCTGATGGTGGAAATAATGGATAACAACGTAAAAACACTCCTAATTACAATTTATGCCCCAAATGATAAACAAGAAGAATTCTACAGAAAATTACATATGAAAATAATTGAATTGGACTATGTTAATATTTGTATGATGAGAGATTTTAATGGAATAATTAATGACCAGTTGGATTATAAAACATAGAAAACAACAAAGAAAGTTAGAAAGATACTACCAAAATCCTTCCTTCGAATAATAGAATAATTTAACTTAAAAGATGCATAGAGAGAGAGAAATGCGGAAATTAAGCAATATACTTTTTATTCAAACAGGCATACATCCTGGTCTAGAACAGATATGATATGGATGTCAGCAGAATTATTGACCAATGTACGACAGATTAAAATAGAAACAAGCACTTGGGCAGATCATAACCTAAGGCAAGGCTGTCCATTGTCGCCTCTGCTGTTTGTGTTAACATTGGAAGTGTTGAACAGGAATATCAGAGAAGAAAGAGAAATAAAAGGAATGAACATTAAAAAGGAGGAATATAAATTGCAAGCTTCTGCAGACGACCTGGAATTTATATTAGAAGACCCATTGGAAACAGCACGCAAATTGATAGAAAAAATAGAAGACATTGGAAAAATAGCAGGTTTGAGAATAAATAAAGATAAAACAAAGATATTATTAACAAAGAATACGTTAGCAAGACAAAAGAAAGAGTTGAAAATTTTTTTAAAAATACAGGTCACGAACAAGGTTAAATATTTAGGGATACATATTACACCAAGATGTAGTACACTGAAGGAAGATAACTATGTTAAACTCAAACAGCAGATTGCAACAGAGTTGATAAAATGGGAAAAACTGTAACTATCATTGATTGGGAGAATATCTACAATTAAGATGAATATATTGCCGAGAGTTTTATATTTATTCCAGACAATTCCTATTCGACTAGGGAAAGAGTTTTTTGAAGATTTAAATAGAATAGTGTTGAAATATATTTGGCAGGGTAAAAAAGCAAGAATAAAATTAAAACTGTTACAAGATGCAAGAATAAAAGGAGGGTTTGCCTTGCCAATTGGGAGCTTTTTTACCAGGCGTCAAGTTTGATGTGGGTAAAGGAATGGATAACACTAAGGAACAGTAGATTATTGACTTTAGAAGGCCACGACTTGCTGTTGAGATGGTATGCCTTTCTCTGGTATAAGGGAACTAAAACACAGGGGTATTTTAGAAGACATTATATTCAAGAGGCATTATTTTTGAACTGGGAGAAGATAAAAATATAATATTACTTAAAAATTCCAACATGGATATCAACTATTGAAGTTTTTTCTTATCCAATAATATATAAAAAGGAACAAACAGTTACATATAGTGAGATATTGAATGAAAAGGGTGAGCTTAAATCTATGCAAGCGTTGGAAGAACGAGGTGTAAAAATGAATTAGTTTTCATATTTGCAAATACACCTAGGTTTGATAAAGACTCTAAAGCAGAAGGGATTTATGATAAGTTGACTGATTTAGATAAAATTTTGATGGGTACTGATGAAAAGGTAATTAAAAAACTTTATGGACATCCATTAGAATTTAAATTGGAGGAGGAACAAGTTAAAGAAATGATGATTGCTTGGGGAAAAATTTTGGATATGGGATTGATTTAGAAAAATGGCAAAAATTGTGGTCTCAAAATTATAAAATGACTATGTCAACGGCATATAAACAAAATGTGTATAAGATGTTTTAGAGGTGGCACCTACCCCTGACCAGACTTGCAAGAATGTTTAAGAATACATCGGATAAATGCTGGAAATGTCATCAGATACCTGGTTCATATTACCATATGTGGAGGACATGTTCAGACGCAAAGAAATATTGGACTAAAATCCACACATGGTTGGAAAAAATGATAAAACAGCATGTAGACTTTAAACCAGAGATCTTTTTATTGGGAGTCATACCAGACATATACAATAAAGAATTGAAATATTTGATTATAAATGTTTTAACAGTGGCTAGAATTATATTTGCGAAGAACTGAAAAATTGACAAAATACCTATGAGGGAAGAAGTTATTAAAAAAAAATATGGACTGTGCTGAAATGAGTAAACTGACATTTGAAATTAGAGAACAAGAAGACAAGCAATTTTATATGATATGGGATTTGTTTTATCAATGGTTGGACAAAAAGACATGGTAAGGTAACAGAATAGATAATTTTGTATTAGATGTTTAATACTGATAACTGATACAAAATATAACGTAGACATATATAACCATTGGATGACAGCATAATATAATATTGATGGAATAAATAGCAGGAAATTTAATAATTGACAGATAAGCATATGTTAGTTTGACAATGTGAGATTGATATAAATTGTGAACAATGATTATGAAAGGATCGCACAAAACATTCTAAACCAACTGACACACTGTATGTACAAAATGGAAGATGGTTTTATGTTTTTTTAATGTATTGTCTGTGTATGTTTGTCTTAAAATAAAAAAATGTGAAAAAAATAATGAGTGTGCTCAGATAATTGAAAGTGGCTGCACAGTTTCAAAATAACCTAATCTAGTCTAACCTCAAGGGTCAAAATCATGTTAAATCAGTATGTGGGTACAGGTAGTTCCTGTTCAACAACTGTTCAAAGTTATAATGGTACTGAATGAGAGGACCTAAAGCCATTCCTTGCAGTGGTGACTGTTGTAGCATCCCCATAATCATGTGATTGCAATCTGAGGTTAACCAGTCATCTTTTGAGAAATTAACTATTGGCTTCCAACAAAGTCAATGAGAAAGCTAGGAAGAGGTTGCAAGCTGTGATCATATGACTACAAGACATTGTGACAATGTTGGATTCACCTAATGGTGGGAACTGGGACTGCTGTAATTGTCACTGTAAGTCACTATCACATGCCCTTTTTTATGAACATGTTGTCTAGTGATGGAGTTGCCATTGTCAATTGTCATAGTTAATCAAGGCCTAGCTGTATTTATTAGGGCTATTCATCAATCTAGATTTGAAGGGGGAAAATTTATTCAGAGCGTATCAAGATGTTTATATCATACTAAGCAGCAATTCTTTCAAAAAAGTGGAATCTTTTTCATTGACTTGCCTGCAATCTGAAGCATCCTACAAATTCAGATCATGGCATAGACATAATGCACTTTTAGACAGTATAAAGTACGAATGAAGTAAATTAATAAAGCATGGTTGCTTTCCAGCAGGAAACCAGAGTTTGCAATTGTATTACTACAACATAGTGTATGGACAGTTTTTGTTTGTGGTTTCTTGACATAAGTGGGTTTTATTTTAGTTTTTTAATTTTGTTGAATCTTCACAGAATTGCAAGACATAGGGCTTCTAGGAAAGATGGCAGACTGAAGACAGCTCTAAGAAAAATGGAGCCAATGTTTGCACCATGAACAAGGATCCAATGAGTAGATTGACTCTTTTGAACTTCTCTGGACAAAGAGAGGATATGGGATTGGTCAAGCTGTTTTCCTTACAAGGAGACTGCAAGTCAGCAGTCTTCTGAGGGTGGGAGAATTGGGAGGCAAGGGAATTTGCCCTAGTTGCTCTAGCTGCACACAAGCTTTTTAAAGAAATTTTGCACATCTCTTGCTAATCACTTTTAAAGGTTGTCTATTAATTGCTTCAAAAAAGTTCGGACACTTTCAAAGTGACAAGATTGCAAATATCATGTGTGTGTCTTCAATACTTTATGTAAGAAAATGAAGATATATCTTTACAATCTTTAAGAATTTAAAATAAACAGCAAAAAGCAAGACAAGATTTTAGCTATGGAAAGTTGTACACATATTAAGGGGTCAGAAAATGTGGGAAAATTGGATTTTGAATATCAAGACTCTAAAATTGCACCAAAACTTTGAATCAATTATATGCTATGTCGTGTCTTCTTGGGAACAATTTCAAGCACTGATTCTGAATGTGAAAAATATCAATTTCAGGAGACACACAAAGCCAAGAATCATGTGAGGGTGATCAAAGAAAGGCGCCACCTGAATAGATGGAGCAGTCAGATGATGATGTAAGCCACCCAATCCTCATATCCAGAAAGTAGAATGGACAGCAAAGAAGAGACATTACACGAGACTCCTTGCCAAGCAAGGGAGCAAATCAGGGGTGGGATTCAACCAGCGTTACTACCGGTTCAGTGATTACGTTTTAAATAAATATGATTATAGGCTCTGTTTGGATTTTTTGCTGACACATGGATTGGAGAAGATGTATTGGAATTATTTATATGTTATCTAGAATGTTAGGCTTTATTAGCATTTTATCATGGCACTGTAGGCCTCTTTTCTAATTTCAGGAAATTTTCTTCTTAGCCAAGATAATTTATTTTGGTATGCAAGAATTTGCCTTTTCAGAACTAAATGACAGAGTATATTTTGAAAGTCTTAGAATGAACTTACAAGTTTTAAGAAAGATATAAACCCATCTGGGAAAGGGTGTAACATTATGCAAAAATTTGTCATTTGTGGAATGTTATCTAGAATCAATCTTTTCTATTGTTCAATTCTCACATGTAATCAGTCTCTTTTATTATTTGATCAGTTGTACTCTATAAAAAGACTTGACTCTCCCTGTTACTAAACAACTACTAAAAATATAAATATTTGCTTTGCCTGGATTACTTGATTTGTATTTTCATATGGGCGAAGCTCCTTTGCAATGATAAGGCAACCATCAAACTAGGGACCAAATCCATGCTAAAATTGGGTTGCCTGATTTCTAGCCAACATAAGGTTAAGACTTGAGTTATGAGATGAAGACTTTTATATTTATTAAGAAGAGGTGAAGAAATTATGAAACTTGTTGTGATGAGAGTAAGAAGTTACTTTCTTAGGGAGTTTTTACTTTTTTTCTCTTTTTTTCTCTTTTTTGCATCTTTTCCCTTTTTCTTCTTCAGTTGGTATTATCTTTTATTGTTCTAACTAAAACTTTTAATAGATATTATTTTAAAAGATAAAATTGAAAATGAAAGGTATAGAAAGGTAAAAGAAATGAACAAAACTAGTCAAATAAACCACAATTTCAATTTTTAAAAAACAAGACAAACCTTACCTTGCAGCCTCGCCACCACATTTGTCTTCTGAGCTGTTTGGATCTGTTACTAAAAGCTGTTGCATTATCTGATAAGCTTTCTGCACCAGATAAAGAGACAGAGAAACGGAATTGAACATAGTGGTAAGATAAAACTTTTTGCCTGTATCCTGATAAAAAAAAAAAAACCCAGGGAAGGGTCTTGAACAGAGACAGAGAATTCTGCACAATTTCTTTCTTTTTAGAAAATCCAAGAACAACCAAACTCTATCTAGGTAGTTCTTGCTTAACATCCATTTGTTTAGCAATCATTTACAATTAGGACAGTGCTGAACTAGGATTTAAAAAAATGGGCTCTCACAGTTGCAACTGTCAGTTGTTCCTGCAGTCACATTCAGATGAACAGGGATTGGTTTGCAATTACGAGATCATACAAATCTGTGCTCACGTTTGGCATTTGCAACCTTCAGGGCTGGCTTCTAACAAGCAAAGTCAATAGGGAAAGCAGAAGATTGTGAATGGCAATCACATGACTTCAGGATACTGCAACCATGAAAGGATTTGGCTACAACAGCAACTGGGATGGGCAGAACTGTTAACATGTCAGCTGGTCATGCAACATTGCATCTTTCTTACCATTGCATTGTTTAGTGATGGAGTTTTCAATCCCAATTACCATTGGCAAGCAAGGACTACATGTAGTTTATGTTACTAACAAGCTCTGCTCTCGATCATTAGTTCTATAATTACTATATATTTGGAAATGAAAACAAAGTTGTTTAGTATAACTTTTGAATTAAGAGACATTGCTACTTATTTACTGGTTGTCATATCTGATAGTTATTATGATTTTTTTCAATCTTTACTATTATCATACAGATTATTTACAGAATTGCATCATAATAATAAAAGGCATAATCAAGATAGTAAGTCTCATGATGCCCCCTAGCAGGTTGTAATTTGCAACTGTAAGAGAGAACTGACAAACAAGAGAAATGACCCATCTGTAGCACAAGAATGGGAGGTCTGTTTCCTATAAATAGCTGGGTTTTTTTAATAATAAAGTTTTATTTGGGTTTCACATATACAAAATACAAGTAAAACATCTTTTTTGAAAATAGCATGGTCCCCGGGTTGAACTTCTTTATACAGACACAAAACTCAATTTCATGCTCCTTTTTGTATTCTATTCCATATCTTATAGTATTCTACATTTTCTATATAGTTTTTCCCCTCTTTTAATTTTCTCAATTTTATTTTGATTATCTCATCTCAATTCAATTCAAATCATTATATTTATACTTTCGTCTGTTCTGTTTCAATTTCATATTATCTTTTCTCATTAAACACATTTTCTCCTGTAGTTACTAATTGGAGTATGACACCTTTATATCTTTTAATTATATCCATTCAACTCTTATTTAAACTTCAATATCTACCTTAAGTTTATGACCTTCAATATAACACATAATACATAACTTCCAATCAAATTCTGCTTGGTACATTCTTATAATACACACTATATTATTTAAAAAAAGGAAAAATTGTAAATATATGTAATTATAAACCCTCATTCCATTCCAGTTCAGTTCTATCATTAATAATCATTAAAATCTTAACATCTTTAGCACTTTTCAATTAAATATCATACTTCCTTAAAAACACATATAATCTCCATAATTAATTTTTCCCTTATTTCTCTTCATGTTTTATAAATCATTAAATATACCTTTTGTTACATTTATTTGACAAGCATTCTGCTGAATTACGATAGCTATTTTATCAGACATTTTAATCATACATTGTTTCATATTTTCTAAAATTATTTCTGCTTCTAATATAACCATACTATCTTATGTACCTTTGCAGAATCCCTTTTTCCATTAAGTTTTCACCCATTATCTCTAAATAGGCCCTGTTTCTCTATATTTCGCTTCTGTCCTTTATAACTTTTCTTTTCTTTCTTCCCTCTCATCTTCTCCCTCCCCTTTTTACCCCCTTGTCTCTCTAGTTCTAATTCTCTCTTCTGCATTTCCGTCTTCTGTTGCTTTCTGATTTTTCACTCTATTTTTGGGGGGGGAGTTGTTTTTCCCAATCTTAAACTTTTCATTCTCTTTCCCCCCTTTCCTTTTTTCCCCCCATCTAAGATTACTTGTTCATTAACAATGGCTTCTTCTTTGTCGCAATCTTCTTGTTCTGCAGGCATTTCTTGTTATTTCTCATAATTCCAAATCTCCATTTCTAAAAACTGAAATACGAAGCCAAAAGAACCTCTCCCTTCTTGTGCATCTTTTTAAGTTCCATTTTCAGTTCTTCTAAAAGTGGAGCCATTTTAAACAGTTTTAAACAACCACCTGATTGATTTTAGTCATTCAAAACAATAACCAAGAATCCAGAAATCACCAAGTAATCCAGATAGTCCCGAGTTATATATTCTTATTTCTTTTTTGATTTTCTCTTCCTGGGGTTTTTGTTCTGATATTTCAGTTAGAATGTATCTTGAGATTTTGCTTTAGTTCTTTTTTAATTCCAGGCAGTCTCCTCCCTTCCAGATCCTACCCTTTTATTCTTTTTCTCTTCTTTCCTGTTTTCAAAAGCTTTTAATTATCCAGAAATCTTTTTTATCCCTTTGACTTATTTTCAGCATTAAATGCCTATTGATATCAAAGTGGATTTTTTTCCAATTTCTTGCTTAAGTCTCTTAGCTATCAGTATAGGAAAAGGAGAAAGCCAAATCTTTTCCCTTTTCTCTCTCCTTCGCAGCTTAAAAATCTTCTTAGGGAACAATGTTATTGTTTTTTAACAGTTTCAATTCCAGGGTACTTTATTTGTTGCTTTTGCTGCTTGACCCGGTCAATCAAAACTTTCTCTTCAAAGTTTTTTTGATTTTGAAATCAAAAAACACATTCTTTTCCAGTCGAGTTCTTCTTTGTGGTGGCTATTTCTGACCACCGCTAAAACCACTTTCGGGAAAGGGAGTAATGGCCAGCTAGGGAGGAAAGATGCAGCTCTCCTCAACCCTGCTGGCAGTCTCCCCCCTCTTCATCACCTCTACGGGGTGGCTTAGCCCCGAAACCAGGTGGCTCAGAGCGCTCCAGTAGCGAGCATGGATCGAAGCCTTGCAGAAATGAGGTTTCGGTCTGTTGCTGAAGAAGTTCAAACCAGAAGTCTATAAATAGCTGTTTTTGTCTTTCCACATTACATTTAGCAACAAGGACTACCTTTTCATAGGTCTATGAGATATTCAGAGCCATTTTTCTTAAAAAGCATGGTAAACTGAGCTTTAAAATTAAAAAATTCTCCCATGAACAAGCTAACTCTAAATCAGACACAACAGTATCACTATTATATACCCAGGAACCATGTTTGCAACAGGGAACCTAAGAAATAAGAACAGATAATGAAATCCAAGTATGCTGAGATCAGGTAATATGAGAGACATGGTGTTCCTGGAACTCAGTTTCATCTTCTAAAAGGGACGAGGAAAAATACCAACCTGACTTATCTTGCAAATCATCCAGCCGCTCTCCTCTCTCTATTACCTTGGTGATATTTTCTTGCATGACATCAATAACTTCATCAACCTGGTTTTGAACTCTGAGTTAAAAATATACAAAAGAATGCATCACATGACCAAGGAATTTGTCATGAATACCAGAAAATGCTACTGAACTGATAACCTGCAGTCTAGATGCTGAGTGGGAATGATAGGAGTTGTAGCCCAATTTATTCAACAGCTCTGAATCTGAATTAAGTGTGATATAGTTAATATCAAATATATTTAGTGTGCAAAGTCTTTAAATTCTTTATATAATGGTTAAAGAATGTACTGTAAATAGCAACACATCAATTTGTTTTTCAAATAGGCATCTGAATTGATAATTATCTACCCAAGTCCAATATGGAATAGCAAGGGTCCTCTTTGTAGACTTCAGTTCAGCATTCAATACCATCATTCCAGACATTCTTCTAACTAAACTAAACCAGCTAGCAGTATCTGAACACACTTGTAAATGGATCATAAGCTTCCCAACAGACAGGAAGCAGCAGGTGATGCTAAGCAGAATCACATCTGATAACTATACAATTAGCACACACACACCCTCCCCAAGACTGTGTGCTTTCTACACTTCTCCCTATATACCAATGACTGCATCTCAAACGATCCATACTGTTAAAATACTGAAGTTTGCAGATGATACAACAGTGATTGGTCTCATTCAAGACAATGACGAATCCACGTACAGATGGAAGGTTGTACAATTTGCCTCGTGGTATGAAAGGAACAATCTGGAACTGAACACACTCAAAACCATAGAAATGGTGGTAGATTTTAGGAGAACCCCTCCCATACTACCATCTCTTACAATACTAGACAACACAGCATTAACAATAGAGACCTTCAAATTTCTAGGTTCTATCATATCACAAGACCTAAAATGGACACCTAACATCAAAAACGTCGTCAAAAAAGCACAACAAAGAATGTTCTTTCTGCTCCAACTCAGAAAGCTCAAACTACCCAAGGAGCTGCTGATTCAGTTCTACAGAGGAACTGAGTCTGTTATCTGCACCTCTATAACTGTCTGGTTTGGTTCTGCAACCCAACAAGTCCCCGACTCCAGAGAGTAATTAGGACTGCAGAAAAACTCAGGACCTGTATACTGCATGAGTCAAAAGGCTGTGAAAGTATGTATAGACCCCTCACATCCCAGACATAAACTGTTTCAACTCCTACCCTCAAAGCGACGCTTTAGAGCACTGCACACCAGAACCACTGGACACAAGGACAGTTTTTTCCCCGAACGCCATCACTCTGCTAAACAAATAATTCCCTCAACACTGTCCAACTATTTACAAAGTCTGCATTACTATTACTATTAATCTTCTCATCACTCCTTATTGCCCATCCTCTCCCACTTGTGACTGTATGACTGTTACTTTGTCACTTGTATCCTTACGCTTTATATTGACTGTTTCCTAATATGATTTGATTGCTTATTGTACCCTATGACTATTATTAAGTGTTGTACCTGATGATTCTTGACTCTTGACGACTGTATCTTTTCTTTTATGTACACTGAAAGCATTTGCACCAAGACAAATTCCTTGTGTATCCAATCACACTTGGCCAATAAAGAATTCTATGATTAAGGCAGAACTTGAATTGAACTCAACTTATTGAATAAATTGAAAAAGTTGCAAGTAAGCATGTAAAGAGTATATATCAAAGTATAATACTTGTTAGATCCCCACTAACCACACTGTTCATCCTTTCTTGAATTCTCAAGTGTACATTTATGCTCACAATAGTTTCACAAGCAATATTTTAGATATTCTGGCACCTTTGTAGGTAAGAATAAGAATCTTGAATTGTGACTAAAAAAAAAGCAATTAGAATGGTTGTTGCGAAGCTAATATAAAAATAGACTTATTCACTTCAATGATGTCATCTTGCTGCTACACCCTTGTATCCCTTTTAATCTTCACAAACCCAAATCTGTGTCCCCTTCAATTATACAATGTTTGCCCATATCTGATACATGTAAAAACAAATATATAGCTTTCATATATATGGAAGCAGTTAAAAAAGAAGCAAAGAAAGGCAGTTAGTGATTGTCTTGTTTAGCAAATGTTCAGTTATGACAGTGACATAACTCTGCAACTATTCCTTGCATTTACAACCATTGTAGGTCTGTAAAACAAAGAAAGATCAAAGCAACAGTCACAGATCAGTTAGCAGCCACTTCGCTTAATAACTGAGTTGTCACAACTAAACAAGGACTACTGTACCTGTATTTCTAGAAGGCCGTGGATTCTGTTCTACGTTATAGTAGATACAGTATATAAGATGCTGGGTCAAGGGAAATAAATTGAAAAATGTGCAATGAAGGAGGATAGTTTTTCTAAACCCCAACAAAAGGAACTATTAATTAGGACTTCACCAAAGCATATAGCATAAATTCCTATTGTTGCTCCTACATAACTGGTAAAGTGGATTATTTTCCTACTTTTAATTAATTTTCTTTACCACTTTGAGTCTATTTATTTATATTCTCCTGTGAAATTGTAGACTGAGAAGAATGTGTTTATAAAGATAGAAGAGGGACGCTGTCTAAAAGATAAATTTTAAAATATTAAAGTACTGAAAGAAATGGGATTTTTCCAAAATACAAAGTTTATTATTTTATGAACAGGTTAACTATAGTCTAGGAAACAGTAATTCAGTTCACCTGATAAAGTATGATTGCAGAACAGTTAAATTAGTGGGGCATGAAAATTAAGCAAAAATAGATTTCATTGCCACAAAGTACTTACTGTCTGATCTTGTCATTCTTGGGTCCAAACCTTGGACCTGATGGTCCTCTCCTACAAAATGATTAAAGTTAAATTGTTACCTTTATTTCCCAGGATGAGTGACAAATAATATGGCTGATTAATGGACGGATGTTTGTAATTTGAAAGCATTCAGAAGAAACAGCCCAATCCTGGAAGCTCTGTAAAGATATCTGGCAGAATTTTCAGCCTTACACTGAAGAGTTTATAGTAGCTATTATTGACAATCACAGTAAGTTGTGCAATACTTTGCCTGGCATTTATAAGGAACCCTTGAGATCAAAGCACATAGAACAGGCAAAAACAATGGTGCATGAGACCTAGGATTTGATGGTTATCTCTACTCCGGTTTGGAAACACTTACAAGAAAAAGTCCTCTTCTTCATCTGAATCTTCCTCTAGGAGGTTTCTCTGCAAACACAGAAGATTGATACATGAATGAAAAAGAATATTTCTACTCATGGGTATTTTTATTCAAAAAGGAATTTCAGAAGAATATTTCTAGACTGAAAAATTAATCAATCCAACTTTTGTCAGAATGTAATGCTAATGACACAATGTATGGCAGTGATCCCCAACCTCTTTGGCACCTGGGACCAGTTTTGTGCAAGACCATTTGTCCATGGGCTGGATGGGGAAGAGTGCACAACCTAGATAACTCTCATGCTCGGTTTATGGTAAGGTTTGTGCTCCTGTGAGAATCCAATGCCTGATGATCTGAGGTGGAAGTAGGGCAGTGATGTGTGCCCTAGGGAGTGGCTGCAAATACAGATGAAACTTCGCTTGCTCACCTCAAACTATCCACCCCAGTTCCTAACAGGCCATGGACCGGTAACTGGCCCATGGCCTGGGGTTTGGGGACCACCGATATGTGGTATCTGATATCCACAAAAAGACAATACAAGACAGAATCATCTTCCTTTTGAATTATAAATCACATATACTTGCAAATAAACCCATCCATACAAAAGCCTACTTTCAATTTTTTAATCAAAATGCCATGAAAAATGTGCCAACATAGATAAAATAACCTACATTTTTCAATGGTATTTTGGTTAAAAATCTTGAGGACTTGTTTATTTGAGGATACACTTGTAAGTACAGATAGGAAATATGTGTACTTTTAAAAACTATTTCTGCATATACACCTGTGAATAAGGGCAATTTTTTGGACGTATGTTGGCACCTAAAATTCTTGGTTTATCTGCAAGTGTATATGGTGCTCTGAAAAATGGCTTTGAAAGGTAAAAATAAAAGTGCCAATCTTGGTTTTGTCACATACCTTATTTAGTTTTGTTTTCAAGATTTATAATATATAAACTGTTTCATTGCTTTTGCTTAATATTTCTAGTTTGTTTTGCCAGAATTTCAATATTTTCCCCTAGGATCTTTTTAAAAAAGAGAGATTCCTTGGGTGAGGGGGAACTATCAACAGTTATCTCAATCTAACTGTACAAAATGTATACAACTCCCCTAATACTGTCTCATATTAAATTGAAGACTGGTTTCATCATTCAATCAGTGGGGGATTGAATGGACCTTGCAGGTCATGTCCCAACAAGGTCATGAATACAGAAAGGGATTGATCTGAGTTCCAACAATTTGAGAAACAACAGCTGCAGGAAGTAGATCTTGCTTTTTTCCTTCACTCTCCTTCTCGGTTGCTGGATGGTGAATGTTGAGGGGCTATAGTGGACTATACTTGGAAAATCACCGCTTTAGACCTTTAATAGATCCTGCTATACTTTGAAAAGTTCAGACCAATTTAGGTAGCAATACTATCCTATGTATTAAAAACTGGAGCTGGGGCTCTGTAGACCCTTCAATTTTTCTTGTAAGGAATGAGGTATTTCTCTATGCCTCATTACTGATAGTTCATCAACATCTTGAAAATCACAGGTTCATCAGTTCTGAATTTGCCCTAATGCCTGCCCACCTAGAAGTTTGAAAGCAGGGAAATGCAAGTAGATAAACTTCAGTGGGAAGGTAATAGGGACATGAAAGGAGCCCCCTTGGGCATCACCTGGGCAACAGTGATGTCAGTGGCTAATCCTTTCAATTCAGAAGCACCTTGGTAGATGCTTATGACACGGATGAGAGTTGCTTTTTAAAAATATTATACAACTCCGAGCAATTATTTCCAAGAATCTTCTAACAGCATTATTAAAGCCATTTCACCAGCAGGCCACACATTTAAATCATACCATAATAACTACCCAAATGCACTCACCCTCTCACTTTTGATTGACCCAGTAACATCATCATCATTGAGGTGACGCTTGAATTTTGGAGGCATGTTTTCATAACAGTGCTATCTTTTTGTCCTAGTAGAAAAAAAAGATGACATTCTAGTCAGTCAATCAGGTTTTAGTTCTCAAATTATAAGACTTTAATAATTGGCTACAATGATTCCTGTATTTCTTCTAACCCACTAATAAGATAAATTATTACATGAAAGCAATATGAGGTCTGGGAATTATTACATGAAAGCAATATGAGGTCTGGGAATTTCCACTATAGTTTGAAGAAACTTTTTATAATTCATGAAGAATGTTATTTTTAAACCACTGCAGAAATATTGTTCAAATCAAGGATTAAGTTCAGATTGTAAAATATATCCCTCTTCGAGCTATATCCCCCATATATTAAATCCCCATTAGTTCCTAAAGCCTTTTATGCATGCACAATAAATTTGGTAAAAAGATTCCAAAATATCAGTTATTGGTTTTGGTCCTATGAATGGAAACGATGTAAAGGTTATTTTAAAATAATTTCTTCTATCCCACTAATAAGATAATATGCAACATAATATGCAATTGCATATTGATTGCAATATGCAATCAGCAAAACTGTCAAAGGGCTGGCTAGGAAAATAGTTTTCTATATACTGTTATAAACTGTTTAAAACTGAAAGGAAAAGCCTTTTCAATCTACCATTAGTTCCAATTACGCTTTTGTACACCTAGAGACATCCTTAAACACTTGAGCAAGGACTATTTTTTAATCAGATCATTATTTGATAAATTTCATTTCCAAAAATGGCCAGATGTTTAGGAAATTCAGGAAATTTACAAAGCCTGAAAGTAACGCCTTTCCTCCCAATACTCCTCCAGATCTTGTGTGCAGAATATTTATTTCAAGTGTCCCCAAAACCCTGATGATGGTGCATCAAAATACCATTTGCAAAATATAAACTATCACGAATCATTATTACGACCTCCAGTGCCTTGGATACTTTCAGTGAAAAGACAGCACCCCAATGTGCTCAATGACAGGTATCTCAGCACGGAAAGAAACATACTGTATGCTTTTGTGACCTACAATGGCCAGAGGCAGGGTGACTTAAAGGCTAGGTCACACTGGCCGACGGATGCAAAACGTATGCAAAAAGGACACAGCGGATGAGCAAATTTCTGGGGGTGGCTCCATCCATTGTCATCCACTCCAAAAAGTGGCAAAAATTTGCATAAACAGAACAGAAAAGAACGGACGTGGGTAGTATGTAGCGGGGATGTTAAAGGGATGTTCATAGGAAGCCTAGCGGATGTATATCGGATGCAAACCGTTCACTGCGCATCCTTTCTATTTCCGTGCTGCTAACGCTGTGTAGACGTTCCGTGTACCTTTTGTTTCCTCCCTCTTTCCGTTTTCAGCTGCAGCGGATGTGAGTTGCGGGGATGCCCAGAGGATGCAGAGAGGATACAGCGGACGTTTAACGGATGATAAACGGACATAGAACGTTTGTTGCTCGGATGTCGCGGATTTACATCGCACGCGGCGGAAAGTTCATCCGCTCACAAAGTTTTGTGCAGCTCAAAACTGCTTGAGCGGATGAAATCTCAGTGGACGGATGCTGGAGGGATAGAGCGTATGAAACACGTATGCAGCGAGTACACAACGGATGCATCGCGTTTCCCAACGGATGGCAAGCTTTTTCTGTCCGTTTTACGTCCTCTTTGCATCCCTTGGTGCAGTGGGACCTGAAGGACAAAGCCATTTTTTTTCAATCTGAAACTTAAGTAGCTTCAGGAATTCCATCTTCCTTAATTTGCACTGCCAACACGGAATGCAGCTTTCCTGCTTCTGCCCAGCCTTCATTACACCTCCTCCTACCATTCTTCTACCCACAAGCGTAGACAAGCTGGCCGTTCCTACGTCTTTTACATATATTTCTATGCAAGCCTGCCTCTTTCAACAGGTTTTCATGCAGCTTCCCTCTCCCCACACCCACACCCCCCCTCCAAGCTCACAGTGTCCCACCTCGAGGGCTTTGTAAAAAACGGTGACTCCTTTCCTCTTCACCACTCGCTCGTCTCCAGCCGTCCATTCCCGCTCTTCCCAAAAGCCCACCCGCGAGGCCACTCGTCCTCTCCGGGCTTCGCAGCTCTTGCCAGTTTCTTTCCCTACTGGCCATTTCGCCATTCCTGCCTCGGCCCCGGGATACCTGCTTTTCCCTCCTCCCGAAGGGATCTTCGGCTTCCCCACGAGGCAGCGCCCTCCAACCTCGAGAGCCTCCTCTCACATCATCCGCCCTCTCCCCGCGCGCCTTTATTTATTTCCTCGCTCACCTGTTTCCCTTTCAGGCCGGTGCGGAAATGGCCGGTCCGAGGAAGAAGAGGAGGAGGAGGAGGAGGAGGAGGAGGAGGAGGAGTCAGCTGTTGCTCCCATCCATCGATCGATCGCTCGGCGCGCGCCTCCCTCCTCAAGGGGGTGGAGCCGAGCGCCCAGGCTATGGATGAAGACGTCGGTGACGTGAGCCCTCTCGGCTCCCGTAATCGCGATTTTCGCCTGCTTTGCGCGGGGTGGGGGGGCCGCGCTCTGAGCTGAAGCGGAAGGAAGCGGGGGCTGTTGGAGACAGCGAGGTCGGCAGCGCTGGGGGTCTTTGATTGACGGCCTCTTTCTGGCCTGTGTTCATTAAGGGTAAATGGGCCTACGACTCCCTGCAGCCTGGTTGGCTGAACTCGCCGCGATCGCCTTGCGCGATACGAATCGGGTGTGCGGTTTCGCTTGTATACCGACCGACCAAGAGTTACTGGTTTGAGCCCATGAAGGGAGAACACGCGGAAACAAATGTAAGGGCTCCCGTTATCCTTGTCTACTTTTTACTTTAGCTCAGTTTTTAACGGTTTTTGATTTTTTTTAATTGTTAATCATGATTTTTTGAAGGAATTCATTTTAACTTGTAAGCTGCCCGGAATCATTTGTTCTGTGAGACGGACAGCTATTCAAGCTTGTATGATAGATGTTTTCTTTTTCTTTTCTTTTTTTTTTTGGGGGGGGGGGGGGGGGGGAAGAGAGATGGGATATTATACAAGTGTTTAAAAAGTCATCTGGAATTCATCTTTTATCCTGAGTGAACATTTTAATATTTCACAAATTTCAGGAACAGTAAGACAAGACACACATCTTTTTTTAAAAAAAACAACAACAACAACTAGGTTTATTGAACATGATTTGTACTGGCAGGAAACATGCTTTAGTTTCTTAATTTCTTTAATTCCTTAATTTCTTTCAGGAAACATGCTTTAAAGCCCATGCTTTAATTTCAATTTTATATTTAAAAAAAGAACATTTCACAGATCCAGGCAGGTTAACCAGATAGGCTCTCTGCTGGGTTGTGGTGTTGAACAAAATAGGCAGACAGCTCTTTCAAGGCTTTGTAACGATGAGAGAGAGAGTTCTTCACAGTCTTGGGCAATTCAGCATATCTGCAAAAAAACAACTTAGAACTTCACCATGAGAAACTGCAAAACCTACTCATCTAGAACAGGTGGTATTATAAATGGATTAGTTAAATTTACTCTCTATTTCTTGGCTTAAATATTAAGTCCTAAGTTAAGGAATGATTTGATCAAATACTCTTCTTGGGACATATGAGAATTGCCAATGGAACAACTGCACTAAATCCATTATTTTAAATGGAATAAAACAATAAAATAATCCAAATGCCTGCTGACAATACATTCATAAATATTTCAGGCAAAATTGGTGTTTTGTAGAACAGAGTTTGCACATTTCTTAATACTTGAATGTACAACAGTGACTGGGTAATTTTACTGACCAATTATATAACTAATGAGAAAATATTCCCTTACGTCTCTGTGCAGCCTTCTGGCTGGAAGCAAGGATCCCATCCAAAATCTCGAGGTCCTCTTGGTTCAACTATATGCCCCTATAGAAAAAACAGGTATTTAATGTTGAATTTTCAGAGTTGGACCTTACATAAAACATACAGTTCTGAAGGAGCTGGCAGATGTGATCTCAGAACTACTAAATCATATATTTCAAAGATTTTAGACCACCATGGTACACAAGAGGACTGGGAAAAAGCTGATATGGTTCCCATCTTCAAAAAACCAAAAAGAAATGGATCCAGAAAACTATAGATCTATCAGCTGACAATATGGGAAAATTCTGGATTATATAGGCAATGGTAATCAAGCAATGAATTTGTGAACACCCAGAGAAAAGCAAAGTTATAACCAGACATGGGTTTGTCAAAAACAAATCAGAAATTTTATGACAAAGTGACTATATTAGTGGACTAGCAAAATGCTGTGGACATCATTTACTTGGATTTCAGTGAGGCATTTGATAAAGTAGACCACAACTACTACTAGATTAAGATAGAAAAATGTGAATTAGGCAGCATCATCACCAGATGGATAGATAACTGGTTGACCAGCTGCGCTCAATATGTAGTCCTTAATCTACAGGGAGGGAAACATGCAGAGGGGTATGTATCTCAAGGTTCTGTCTTAGGCCCACAACTCTTCAATATCTTCATAAACAAGTTAGATGAGGGGATAGAAGGGGAACTTATCACCCAGCAACTGAGCAAAGAACCAGTTGCTAAATTTTTTGAAGCCCACCTCTGGATAATACCATCACCCTTCACTTCCAACTCAATTCAGAAATGTTGAATAAGTACAGCTACTTTTATCAAGCAGTGATAATTCTCTTCACCCATTCTAGTAGTAGTAGCACTCACAACTAAGCAGGCAGCTTCATGGAGTGACAATAATTAAATAACTGGAAACCAGGAAGCTCCATTGCAGGCATTGTTGAGATAGGAATTAGAAACAAGAAGCTGTGTAGCAGACACTGCTGTAAATGTACATAGAAATATATCCCACTACCTGTACTATCAGTCACATTACTCCTGCACAGCAAACCAACCAACTTATCTTTTTTAATTCCTTCTCACCTACTTATACTGTTTTTTTATTTGTCATAAAATAATTCTAGTTACTTCTCCCCGTAATAGGACCAGCCTACTGTTGGGCACTACTCAAAAATGAGAGCACTTGGACTATGTTTGAGATGTTATGTATGAATGCTGAAAGTGGCTGTTATGCTAAGAAAAGGAAATTCCTCAGGTCATTTACTAACACAGGTAATTCCACATTGTCATACCTACTTGAGTTTGGCCTTTGAATAACTTTACAGGATCATCCGGATTTCCAGTGCTGAAAGCAAAGGTGCAGAGAGCGTAAGCAGATTTATCTTCAAATCCTGCTAAGAGTTTGTAGAGACCTAAGCAATAAGAAAAAAAAAAGTCATGATTTCTTCTTTAGTAAATTTTGAAATTTTGAATGGCAGTTCACATATTTTGGTTTTAATCCATATGTCTGAGGTCTAGGACATAATGCAGTTAAAAATTCAATTAATTTTCTGTTCCTGTATATGTGCTTGTAGCAGAAGAAATGTTTTAAACATATATTTTAAATAGTCAACATAATTCAGGTTTATGAAGGCTAAATCAGATCTAAGATATGGAACATTAGGATCAATTCTGCCAAATAGCTACTTTAATATGAAATCAGACAAAAACTTTTTGGTACTTTTGATTATCCTAGCTTTCTTCTGGAAAATATTGAAAGAAGAATGGAACAGAACAGAAAGGATCTGCAAACACAAACCAAGAAGAAGAGAAGTAGCATATAGAACACTGAAAAGTAAAATCATCAGGAATAAAAAGATCCTATTTTAAAATGGAAACAAAAAAATGTACTGAGTGCATAATCAATATGGATTATGGCAGGACCAGTGCTGTCAAAACAGCATCATTCCACATTTGAGTAACACAGGTTAATTAATGAAGGAAGCAGCACAATCTCAGAAGGAAAATATGAAAGAAGGCTGAATTACCTTCTGGCTTTAGCTTTTCTAGGAACCATTTTCTGAAACACAAAGGCACAAATCATATTTTTCACTATCACAAGAATAATAATAACACCTGAACATCATTCAACAAGCAAGGCAAGACCAAAATTATCTGTTAAATAAGTTACCAAATATTTAATTCAACCAACTCCATTTTTGTACAAGAATTCCAAGAAAATGTGTAGTTTAAAGTAGAACTATTAAAATCTTGTAAAAAGTAATGAACAAAAATAAAAGAATACGTAAAATACAGCAAAGATATAAACAACAGTGAAAACATCAGTTCTGAAATGGCAAATCTTGTTCAACAAAACTGATACCATAATGGCGTGCTTGCACTTTATTATTTGCCTTATCAGAAATACAAGAAATCAAAACAAAGAGTTCCTTAACAAGAGTGTATAATAGATCCCTCTTCTCTTCTTGCATCACTCTATAGCCATCACTCTTCACACTGCTCTGACGCATCTAGAATACCGGGATGGCTACATGAGGATGCTTTTTGTGGATTTTAGTTCTGCGTTTAACACAATTCTTCCACATAAGACTAGTGTCTAAACTTCTGGACCTTGGGCTTTCTAATTCAGTCTGTTTTTGGATTATGGATTTCCTGTCTGGCCGCTCACAGAGGGTCAGATTAGGTGATCATACCTCTTCAGTCCTTATTCTTAACACTGGTACACCACAGGGTTGCGTGTTGAGTCCCTTACTCTATACGTGCATGACTGCATTCCCACTCACGTTAATACTACTATTGCTAAATTTGCAGATAATACAACAGTGGTGGGACTTATCTCCGGGGGGGATAAGTCTGCCTACCGAGATGAGATGGACCGGTTGCTTTTGTGGTGTGGAGACAACTTGGTCCTCAACACCAATAAGACCAAGGAGTTTATAGTGGATTATAGAAGGAACAGATCAGACATCCAGCCCTTGCTTATCAATGGAGACCGAATGGAGCAAGTGACCAATTTTAAGTTTCTGGGTATTACCCTAAAAGAGGATCTGACCTAGGGTGATCATATTGCAGCCCTGGTCAAAAAGGCCCAGTAGAGATTATACTACCTGAGGCTTCTCAGAAAACAATTGAATGAGAAACTGCTGGTGACCTTCTACCGCTGCACCATAGAGATCATTTTAACATACTGCACCTCTGTATGGTTTGCCAATTGCACAGTGACACATAGGTGTCACATATGGCACATAGTGACACAAAGCACTCCAGAGGGTTAATGTCATTGCCCAGAAGATCCTTGGTAGCCCTCTCTCCTCTTTGGAAGAGTTTTATAACTCCTGCTACCTTAAGAAAGTTCAAAAATTTCTCAAAGATCCATCTCATCCTGGAAACCCCTTTTTTGAACTATTACCATCTGGCAGACGGTACAGAATAATAAAAACAAGGACAAACAGACTGAAAAACAGCTTCTATCCCAGGGCAGTAGCTCTTTTGAATTCTGCTGTATAGTGCAGTGTTGATGTAGTGACAGTGGTTTCCTGGTTCAATGTGTGAAGGGTGAAGGATGTGTGTTTGGGTTTATTTTCATAGTCATGGTTATGATATGCAGTGAAGATGGTGTTTGATTTTGTTGTACGAAGTGCAATGACAATAAAGTAAACGAATCACAATGGGAACTAAGACAAAATGCAAGCACATGAATATAGCATTTCTTATTTAATAGCCCAGCTAGATAAGGCCAAAGATCATCCAGTTCGACATTCTGTGCCATATTTTGGCCAATGAGATCCAGTTTCGATACTCACACCTGGGTGGTGGATGACAGTCACTTCTCAGTAACCAATATTTAATCCATGTTGCCCATGATTCAGTGGGTGTAAATGGTCATCATTATCAGGAAGGATCAACATACTTCTCTTCCATGAAACTGCCTACTCCCTTTTAAAACTGTCCAATGGCTGCCATTAATACAAAAGTTGGCAACAACATTTGCAATTTATGTGTTGTGTACAAAGGCATTTTTCTTCTCTCAGTATTGAATCTTCTTGCATTTAGTTTCATCGGATGACCTCAGGTTTTAATAGGGTGAGGAGAAAAACATTAGTCCATCCCAACCACCTATATTATGCATTATTTATATACTCCATGTTTCTTTTTAGTCTCCTTTAGTTCAAATGACAGAGCCACAATCAGAATAGTCTTTCCTCACAAAAAAATAATTGTGATTTCCTTGTTTTCATACCTTTTCTAATTTTGTCATTCACACATTTTTGTGCAATTATGTCAGTCCTGTTTCTTGGCAATTGCCTGGACAAGTCCTGCTGATTTCTTGGCAAGGTTTTTTTTTTTTAGAAAATATTTACCATGGTGGTCATCCTAGAGTTTAGAAAGAGACTAAAGTCACCTAATTAGCTTTATGCCTAAGGCAGAACTAAAATCCATGGTTTTCCAGTTTCTAGCCTAGTGCCTTTAGTCCTATACCAAACTGAGTCTCTAATGTTGTAATATCCCTTTTTCATTTCCTTTTCTTTTTCATTTTCTTTTTCTCAGAAATGTTCACAACACTGAACTATACAAGGGAGGGAGGAGGCTTTCTAATAGTTCTAAACATCAAAGCACTCAGGAAATAATCAACACATCTAGACCTCTGCTTTTCTTTTGTATGTATGTAATAGGGATGCAAAAAAGACAATAAAACTTTCAGTCTAGATCAGGGGTATCAAACTCAATTTCATTGAGGGCTGCATCAGGGTTGGGTTTGACCTCAGAGGGATGGGGAGTGGGGGTGGCTCTGGTGGATATTACACAGGACCGTACCTCCACACACATGGTTTTATATACTTATAAAAATAGAAAGGCGTACATTTCTGTGATTTTGTTTTTCTAATACTTGATCATCTTATAAGAGAGAGACTAAACAAACATTCCATAGGAAGACTAGAACTATAATTTATTCACATAGGCTATAGTGCAGAATCCTGAAAGCCTGAAAGGTAAAATATTTTACCTTTCCTCCCTTTTATAATCTTCTGAGCCAAGGACAGCCTCCTGCAACATTCAGGAGGCCCCGTTTTGGGCCTGGAAGGTCTCCTGCAGCACTCTGGCAGCCAAAACTGGTTGTGGAGGGACACATGCATTCCCACCACACTCCATTTTTGCTAGCAGAGGCACCATGGGCTGGTCCTTTGCTATTTCTAGGCTGCTCATGGGCCAGATCTAAGCACCATGCAAGCCAAATCTGATCTGTGAGCCTTGAGTTTGACACCCCTGGTCTAGATAATTAAGATAAACAGAAATTCCTTTATGCCTAATGTTCCTTCTCTCCTTACCTCTAACCTACAATTATCAGCTATCATCTCAGCAAATTACTGGAGTCCAACTTACATATATGGCCCTGGGAGTCCTCCAAGAGCAGTGAAACACAAACAGGTATCTTCTACTATAACTGGTCCCTGAATCTGTGAAAGGAAAATAATAACAAAAGAACAATGAAAGCCCAAATTAATTTTTGGATGTAGTTCCACATATTATAAATAAAGCTTTCCAAAAATCGTAGGCAATCATAGGCAGTTAATATCTGCCGCTCTGACAGCAATAATATAAAGATTCATTGCAGAAACCGTTGTTAGGAATGTATATAATATAGATGCCAAATGGAAATAAACAGAATGGCCTCATAGTTGGAGGTCAGCATTTTAAAAATGTAATCAGAGCTAACATAATGTTCCAATATTTGAGGGGCTGCCACAGAGATGAGCGGGTCAACTTATTTTCCAAAACAACAGAAGGCAAGGCAAGAAACAATGGATGGAAACTAATCAAGGAGAGAAGTAACCTGGAACTAAGGATAAACTTCCTTACAGTGAGAACCATTACCTAGTGGAACTGTTTGCCTTCAGAAGTTGTGGGTGCTCCATCACTGGGGGCTTATCTGAAGTGGTATAGGGCAGCGGTCAACAACCGCTGGAGAAAATTTTGGTGGGCCGCAGAGAAATGTCACTCCCAGAGCGCACACACACGCGCAGCAATTAACCCAGGCTGTGCAGGAACACAAGGCCGCCCATATGGCCTCCCCGCCTACTCACTCCTTACCCAGCAAACTTGCCTGTTAAATTGCTCTTTTTCCTTTTTTTTTTCTATCATCGGCTGTTCCGCTGTGCAGGATTTAGATTAGCTAGGAAGCAGGAAATGGTTGGATTTCTTGCTTTCTAGC
>BLBF01000052.1:4857462-4877348 GCA_015471245.1 Laticauda colubrina
ATGGTGTGTTATGAGTTAATTTTGTGAGTTTGCTTGCAAGCAAATTTTATGTGACAGACTGAACTAGCCGATGGCAGATAGATAGATCTCTGAATAAATCTGTGATTCTGTGAGCAACTCAATCTGCCTGCCTGCTTTGCCTGATTTTGTGTAAAAGTTGCTTTTTAATACAAAAAAAATCAATATTTATATCAATATTTATATCAATATTTATAATATTTACATACAAGCCATACCCAGCCAGTCACATGACCACCAAGCCATGTCCACAAATTAGGCCACACCCACAGAACAAGTTAGTGGTCCCTGGGATTTAAAATTATGAGTTTATTGATCCCTGAGGTCTAAAAGGTTGGTGACCCCTGATATAGAGTTCATGTGTACTTTTTTGACCCTATAGCCAAACATTAAACATTCTTTCTAGAGTCAGAACCGCTTGTACCTCTATGGAATATACAGCAAAATTTATCTGAGCATAAATTATAAAATCTCCCCAGCTTTCTGAGTTTCTTATTGCCTTAGGTTATGAGCTAAAGGAATATTTCAACCTGCTTAGCTGCTTCCAGGCACTTCTGTATAGAAATATCATCAGGTTCCCCTTGGTACTCAGGTACTACAAAAGTTTAAAGAAAAGTACAGTTAGTGGTGAACAGTAGTTTGCTAAGATACCAGACAAATGGAAACATGAACTCACAGTCTATTTTCTTTGCAACCAATTTGTATGGGAAGGAGTCACCTAGAATCTGAATCACCTACAAGATAAAGAGAAGTAGTCAGTTTTGAATACCGATAAGCTTTCACAAGTTACATCTCTTAACTGTATCTTGCACAATGTAGCAGTCCCTTTACTATGGACTATGTTTCTCTAAGAACCCCAAATGCCACATTTGCATTTCATATTTCAGAAAATTATTAAAAACTTCCTACTTCATCAAGGTTCACCTACACTGATTGTGGGCACTCTTTTATGCATGTAGTAGGTTTTTTCTGCTTTGCTTTTATTTTCTTCTACACTGCCAAGGGTTTTTGTCAGAGGTGGTATTCAGCAGGTTCTGACCAATTCTGGAGAAGCGGTAGTGGAAATTTTGAGTAGTTTGGAGAACTGGCAAATACCATCTCTCACAGATTTTACAGTATCCTTCCCCTGCCATGCCCACCAAGCCACTCCCACAGAACTGGTAGTAAAAAAAAAAAAAATTTGAATCCCACCGACTGGTTATTGTCACAAGTACAGGATAAAGCCATTTTTCTCTGGGGGTGGCATTTCTGGACTAACATTCCCTTGTGACATCAATCAAAAACAAATTTCCCACTAGATTGTTTTCTGGATTTAAGCATAAAAGTGGGGAACACAACAGTGCTACTACAAATTGAAGGTACTTTGGCTAAAGCCATATAACGGATGGCTGAGACTTAAACCATCTTTACTTTCGGCCAGTGTTTGCTAGGATTGCAAATATTCAAACAACATTCTAAGCCAATAGAAAAGAGGTACATAAGTCTTGGTTGCCCAGACTTTTGCAACTCAGAACAACTAATCCAAGCATTTCAGAATTTTGTTTTAACGCTGAAGCAATCAATAACCACAATTTTCATCACCAATAAATTCATGTTCTGCCTATTTGTGAGTTTTTGTGGAAGATAGGTAGAAATCCCAACTCTTGCAAAGGCTGGCCCATTTATTCTTTGGTGAAAAACAGTGTTTCTCAATCTTGACAAACTACTCCTAAAACTAAAATCTTATGATATCTCTGGACACCTGAATAACTAGATAGAAGCATTCCTGTCAAACAGACAACAAATGCTCAAAATTGGGAGCGTCCTATCAAATTCTGTACCTGCCAACAGTGGTGTCCCCCAAGGCAGTGTTCTAGGACCAACTCTCTTCATACTCTACATAAATGACCTCTGTGATCATATTAAGAGCAACTGCGTTCTCTTCGCTGATGATGTAAAGCTGTTCAACACCACAGACAATCCTGCTACTCTTCAAAAAGACCTCGACTCTGTATCAGAATGGTCAAACAAATGACAACTTCAAATCTCAACAAATAAATGCTCTGTCTTAGATATTGGCAACAAAAATCAGAAAATAAAATCCAAGCTAAATAGTCAAGACCTTGTTGATGATCCAAACTCTGTCAAGTACCTTGGAGTTCCCATCTCTGATGATCTAAGTGCTAGAGCCCACTGTAACTACACAGCCCAAAAGGCATTAAGAGTTGTTAACCTAATCCTACATAGCTTCTTCTCTGGTAATATTACACTACTAACGAGAGCATACAAAACATTTGCCAGACCAATACTCGAATACAGCTCATCAGTCTGGAACTCACATTACGTATCTGATATTAACACTGTTGAGAAAGTCCAGAAATATTTCACAAGGAGAGTTCTCTGCTCTTCTACTCGTTGCAGAATACCTTATGCCACCAGACTTGAAATTCTAGACCTAGAAAACTTTGAATTACGCCGCCTTCGATCCCATCTAAGTATAGCATATAAAATCATACATTGCAATGTCCTACCTGTCAATGAATACTTCAGCTTCAACCATAACAACACAAGAGCAAACAATAGATACAAACTCAAGATTAATCGCACCAAACTTGATTGCAAGAAATGCGACTTCAGCAACCGAGGGGTCAATGGCTGGAATACTCTACCTGACTCTGTGGTTTCTTCCCCAAACCCCAAAAACTTTAACCTTGGACTGTCTCCTATTGACCTCACCCCCTTCCTAAAAGGCCTGTAGGAGGCGTGCATAAGCGCACCAATCGTGCCTACCGTCCCTGTCCTATTGTTTCTTTTTATTTTTCTGATATGTATCCATTTCATGTATTCATAACTATCTTTACGAGATGTTATAATCGCTTGACAAAATAAATAAAAATAAAAAAATAAAAGTTCATGATTCACAGATGAACAGCTAAACGCTCGCCGGTGCCATCAGCCGCTTTGTCAACGACGGCAGAAAGCCGCGGAAGCCGCTGCTCACCTCCTCCAGTTTCTTCGCGTTTCCGGTGACAAACACCACGCTTCGGCCGGCCGCCGGCATCACCGCCATCGTGCGCTGACGCCTGCGCAGTTCACCAATCATGACCTCCTCCGGGTTCCCCTGGGCAGCCTCGCACTCCGAAGACAAGCTTTGAAGGTGCACGAGGAATCACGCCGAAGAAGGGCGGAACCTGTCGCAAACTCTGAAATCCACTGGACGTAAACATCCAAGATGGAAGCTTTGGCCAGCCAATGAGTTTCGAACGGAGAGGAAGGACTCGGAGAGGTTTTTTTTTTTAAAAAAAAAAAAGGGAGGGGGTGGGGGAAGAAAAACCCGGACGGCACTTCCGGCGTGTGTTTTGGCTCTCGGGAACGCCTTCCGGCGGTTCGAGCGATGGAGGCGTTGCGGTTGCTGCCGCGAGACGCTCGAGACTTCGCGTCGCCGGAGTATTGGGACCGATTCTTTCGGAAGCGAGGCGAGCGCGCCTTTGAGTGGTACGGCGAGTGGTCGGGGCTCGGGCCGACTTTGGGGCGGTATCTGCGCCTGCGGGACTCGGTGAGACGTGAGACAAAAACAAAAGAGTTTAGGAGAAAGGAGAGCACGTGGGCAGGGCATGACCTTTATTCGGTGGAGGCTCCGGAGGAGTTTTCATCACCTGAGATCGGGAAAAAAAACCAACTTTCAGAGCGACGTTCGAGTGACTAAAATAGGCATTAGGCCCCCCTGGCTGGGCGTACATCACAACGCACTGAGCCACGCACGAGTCGCCCCCTTTTCGGTTTGCCTCGGAGGGTCAAGAGGGCCTCTGCGATTCAGACTGGCCGCCTGATGTCTCGTCCAGTTTTTCAAATCCCCGAGGAGCTTGGATGAAGGCAGTTCAGACAGCCCGATCTCTTACCAGAGGCCACCATGATTCTGATAACTCCTGACTTTATGCTGAGTAGGCACCGGGTGGAGAAAAAACGTGAATGTTACGTTAACTGGCTTGATTTGGTCGCTGACAACTAGCAAGACGGGCACTGCCCTCAGTTTACAATGTTAAAAAACGCAGAATGTAAGAAATCCCAAGCTCGGGGATGCGCTACACATTTCCTACAAATGCTGGCATCAGCCGTGCAGGTGAAAGCACTTTTAAAAATTGGGGAGCTCTGTTTTATGTCTCTGGCTGCTGTAATCTCTTAGATAACTGCAACCTTCACAGAAAACATATTATTTCTTCTCCATCCACCCAATCATTACACCTGTGTAGACAACAATGATAAAGAGTCACTGTATAAGAAGTACCTGTACTCCAAAAATAATATTTTGCCTTGCGTCTTTTAAGTTATAAACCAAGGGGCAGGCTGAGGTTTTTTTATTCATCCTGTAGCAAGCCTTTTTAGTTGAAATATAAAATCGCTTCAAATACTTGATCTCTACAGCAGGGCTCTGCAACCTTAAACACTCAGCCATCTGGACCACTTTCCCACAGAAGAGAAAACATCAGGAGCCACAAAACCTGAGGTGGCATGGCCAACTCGATGTCACTCACTCCCACCCAGTCACATGACCCCCCAGATACCCCTCCATGGCCTGCTTGCTGCCCTTGCAGCACCTTGCGCAGCACACTCAAAATTAGCATGCTTCACAATAGAGGAGACGGCGTCCCCTCCTCCTCCTGGAGCCCATTATGATGCAGAGCATTGGCTGTGGCCAGGCCAGTGTCTCCCGGGCGGAGAGAAAGTCATGCATCTCCGAGTGGCTGAAGTACATGCAATACCAACAAGGGTCAGAAGAGGGGCGCTTCACTCATGCTCTGGAATAATTGGAGTGAGTCTCCATCAGCCGCCCTTGCCCTTCTCAGGGCAGGCAAGGATGACTGCGAGGGGAGGGGTCGGCCAGTGGTGGGTTCATCAAACGGAGCCGCAAGAGGGGGCCCAAAGAGCCACAGGTTGCCGACCCCTGATCTCAGTATGTGATCTAGTGTAATATGGTAAATTTCCCTTTATTCCTGTTCTACTTTCTGCATATGTGGATAAGAAATTATGGGGTGCTAACTTCTTTCTCAACCCTACTTTAAGCTAAAATCTAAAAGTCTGGATTTTGCACGGACTGTAAAGAGAGCTTTCATGAGTCATTTTGATCTTAAACTTCCAACTTTTTCCTGAGACGATATTTCTCTTCATTAGTTTCGTGACCTTTATTTTAAAATATCCAGTGAAGTGTGTACAAATTATCTAGGATCTACTTTCATTTTAGTTTCAATATGTTTTAATTACTTTGAGGACCAGATGCTAGAACTCTTTGTATAAACTACCTGTGCTATGGTAAGGAATAATTTTGACAAGCCTAAAAGGAACATGACATTTCTTCTTTCTTTTGTTAGATTCTTGTTGTTGGCTGTGGCAATTCAGAACTAAGTGAGCAGCTGTATGATGAAGGCTATCATGATATCATCAGTGTGGACATTAATGAGCGGGTTGTTAAGCAGATGCAGGAACGCAGCATGCAACTGAGACCCAAAATGACTTACGTGGTAATGGATGTACTGCAAATGGATTTCCCCGATGATCATTTCCAGGTGGTGTTTGATAAAGGCACACTTGATGCCCTGCTGACTGATGGAGAAGAAACTACTCTGAAAAGAGCTGAAAGAATGTTTGCTGAAATTGGCCGTGTCTTGCAATTCGGGGGGCGTTACCTATGTGTCTCCTTGGCTCAGACACACGTATTGAAGGCAGCTGTGGAATATTTTTCTCAGGAAGGTTGGATGGTTCGTGTACATCAAGTCCCTGGCCGGAAAACAGGCACTTCAGAACAGGAATTTGCTTTGCCTGTCTTTGTTTATGTTATGACAAAGATAAAACCAGTCCCTGGCTCTGTTTTATGCATTTTGGAGCTCTGTACTGAAGCCCAAGAGAAACCTGCCCGGTTCAAGAACAGTGAGCATCTAATTGATGCAGTGAAAGAGAGACAACACTATTCTCTGCTGTGGAATCAACTCAATAAGAACTCCAATGTAGGGACCATCTCTCTGGATCTCTGCAGCAAAGACACTGGTCAAGTCCGGTATACTTTACATGTAGTGCATAGCCCAAAGGTGAAAATGTCACAGGACAAGCAATTTGCCATCTTTATCAGTGAGTTAATGTATTCCTTATTTAGCCCACTGTATTGGAGACCAAATACAATTTAAACAACCCAAGATTCTATCTTTAGATTGTCTTCCTCAAACGTGCTAATATTGTTGAGCAAAATTTGCAGTTTTTTCAGGTATGCTGAAAAACAGTATTTGCAAAGGTAGCAAACTCTATTCCAATATTTATGGGATTTTGAGTTTATCAGTGCTAATTAGCAAGTAGCCTTTAGGATTTTTTTTCTCTATGAATTTCATCCCCAAAGAATGAACTAGCAACTTTTAAATCGGTTCGTATCAGAAAGTTCATATCAGACAAAAGAGTTGAAAATGATTAAACATTCTGTATCATAATATTGCTTTTGAATATCAATTCATTTTCTGATATTTGATATTCTAACTCACAAAATAGAAGTTGTCAAAATAATAATTGTTGCAGCGTCTAACAAATGATATTTTTATATATTTTTGCTTGGTATTGTTTTGGTGGATATAATATTGTAACATTCCCAGCATTTGCTTCTAAAACATCTGAGTTGCGACCATACATTTCCAATATATGATTAATTGTAAATAATTGAATATAATATATACTATTTTAAGAAAGTAGTGATGAAAGCTTTATGTAAGGATAAATGTTAAGAATGGTGGTTAACAAAGTGTGAATTACCAAGGAAAGCAATAAGCTGTAACATGAGAACAGAAAAATTGTTCTGCTTTAAATATCCCATGAAATTGAGATATAGAATCTGTGCACTGAAAGCTCCACATTTTTGATGAGACACAAATCCCTTCTGTTGCCTGATGCAGTACCACAGGGCAGAGAAACTGAGTGGCTCTTTGGGACAGAGGAGGGACAGAAGCAGTTGGCCATGAGTGCAGGATTTTGGCGTCTGGTAACTGTGGCCTTACATAGAAATCAACACTATGACAACATGGGAGCCATCCAGGCAGAACTGTCAGAAAAGGTGATGGAACTAGCTCCCCCTGGGCTTCCAGCCCAGCAGCAGGTATGTCTTTTGTCTGGCTAATGACCAGTAAAGTCTGTTTAGCCCTCTGATCTTCTCTAGCAGTGGCCCACTAAATATTTAAGGGAAGCCAACAAGCAGGATGCAATTATAGTAGCACTTTCTTGCTGATACTTTCAGAAGCTATGTGATTAAAAAGGTATTTTTTCCCCTCCTTGAATTTTTCAGTGATGATGTGATGGTTTCTTTGAGCAATGCTGCACGAATTTAACAAACTCTTTGTACAGCAGAAGCAAAATTAATTTGCTCCATGGTCTTCTGCAGAAACAAAGGCTGCTCAGGACCTCCTGGCTACTGCTGCTGCTAGAGCAGGGAGGAACAGCAATCAGCTGTCTTGGCCTAGTACTTAAACTTCAGTTTGTGTGTGATAAAAATATGGGTCTATTCAAGCCAGAACACCTTAAACGTTTTGGGAAAGCAAGGTGATCAAAAGAACTTGATACTTAAGATAAAATTAGCATTGCCTCTTGAGTATGAGAATCCAAAAAACACAGTGTCAAAATCTTTTTTCTGCCATCTCAATATTGGTTCTAGCAAAGACTACCACAAATCTAAGATCCTAGAAAGTGGTGGTCATAGTTCAGGTAGAGAGAGTAGATGGCATTTATAATATGTATTATATTCTGTTCCCCTGATCTTTGAAGAAACTCTGGGATGGTAGCATCATTAGATTGCCTTCTCTTGCAGGTGCCATTTCTGTCTGTGGATGGAGACATTGGGATCCGTACCATCCAGCATAGTGATACTAGTCCTTTTAGTGGGGAGTACGTGATTGAAGATGTCAAAGGAGGTGGTGCTTGCTATTTCCGTCGCCTCATCTTCCTCAACAACAGGAATATAGTGCAGTCAGAAGCAAGACTTTCATCCAGAGTATCCCACAAAGGTGAAATTTAAGCTGCGGCTACTAACTATGGGCGACTATCTTTTAGAATGGGGTTGTGAGGAGGCCTAGTACAGGTATATAAGTGGGAGACGTGTACTGCACAGCCCCACTTTTCTCTCCAGCTTTCTGTGAATCAACTTAAGAAAATGGTAGAAAGAAGCAGGCTAGTGAGGGAAGGCAATGTTTTTGAATTCCTAAGGACAATATGCGCTGCCGTCTCTCCTGTTTAGCACCACATATTTTAAGATGTGCAAATCCTTATCAGTCTTCTCCACCACGTAAATTTATGGCCCTTTGAATATTGTTCAATTCTCAGCATCCCTGACTACTACTTGTCCGTCCAAGAGTTATAACTCAGGAACATCTGGGTGGATGTTATCTTTGCACAGCCATCTAATGAACTAAAATGAATTCCAGCCTGCTTTAAAATTAATAAGTTGTTGAAAACAAATGAACAGAATGGCTATTTTGGGAGAAAGATAGAATTCCAATCGTGACCCATTATGGGGAAGTGTCCCATTGGGGAGGGATGGAGTATTTTGAATAGTTGTCTCCTATCCCAGATAAGTTCAATAATCAAACCACCCCTCCCCCTTTTTATCGTTATGGTAGTCCATATGTCCATCTCAATTTGCTTTGTTTTCTTTGGCCAGGTAACAAGCAGAAGCAGCAAAAGAAAAAGAGAGTGGACCGAAGGGACCATTCCAAATCTCATGCTGAAGCTGCTTGTCTGTCCATTGACAAAAGTTACCTGTGTTGTGCTCACCACAGAGCTATGGTCTCAGGATTGTGCTTGCTGAAAAACCCTGAAGGTCTTCCAAGTGAGTAGGAAGCCACAGGATCATTTTTAAGGTGTGGCTCATGAATATTAAGTGAATTTGTTAGGTCCCTGTTAGTCGTAGCTAATTAGTGGGATTTTATTTATTAGATTTTTGCCCCAACCTCTTTTGTCTTTTACAAATAAGTCTAGGTGGCAAACATACCAATACTACTACTTCTTACACCTCTTTTTCTCCATAATAACAACCCTTTAAGGTGGGGTGGGTTGAGTGAGAGGGACTGACCTAAGTTACCCGGACAGCTTTCATGCCTAAGGCATGGCTAGAACTCACAGTCTCCTGTTTTTCTACGAGGCGTTTGTAAATAAGGTTATGCTTCTAGTCTCTTCCATTCATCCATCCATCCATCCATTAGCAATAAAAAATAGTTTGGAGTAGAATCATAAAGGTGCTAACATATATAATGCATATCCATTGTCTCAAATTCATTTGGCGAGATTAAATTGGATTGAGTATCTGAGCAAATAGTCAAAAGAAAGTGGGGGGAGGAAGCACGCAGACGCAAAGTTAAAGCTGCAATAATGTGTCTCGCCCCCAGCTGCAAGGTGATTCTGCCAAAATGCAGCAAATTATTATTTTCTTATCCATCTGTATTTAGGGCTACTCTACATATAGCCCAAACTTTGGGCTATTAGATCTGAACTGTGAAAATCCACATGGTCATTAGGTGGCAGCAAAACTTAAGAGTGTTCTGTATATCTTTCCTGCCATGTCATTTGTTATCTGTTATCTTAATTTTTCATCCCGGCTCTGGCAACCTTACAGTTCGGCTGCAGCTTGCCTTATACAGAACTGATCAGGTTGCATTTTGGTATGGGTGTTGACATATACTCCTCCAAGGAGGGATTCTTAAAAAACAGGTCTCTTTGTCAGCAGCTATATCCAGCACTACTAGGTTATTTGGTGCCCCAGGGAATGGACTGAAGTGCAACCTCGGAAAATTGGAATATGGGACAATAGACTTCATTTCTTTTCTACTCTTAAATAAATTGGCCTCTGGGTTAGCAGAGCAGCTATAACAGAGCTATAAAATGTTTGGACATTGCAACCCTTACACTGAGAATTATGATACAGAATGCCACACTCCTTCTTCAGAGCAGGACACTGTTACTTGTGCTTCCAATTCGTAACTGTTCTGTGTGTTGTTTTCAGAAGCCCAGATCCATATGCTTGTGATTGGCCTGGGTGGTGGCAGCCTTCCTCTCTTCCTTCATGACTACTTCGTGCAGTGCTCTGTTGATGTAGTGGAGATTGATTCTGCCATGCTGGAAGTGGCTACACACTGGTTTGGTTTTTCAGCAGGAGATAGACTCAAAATTCACATTGCAGATGGCTTAGTGTATGTTGCCAATCTTACAGCAAAAGGTAATAACTTCTTAGATCAATTCACACCCAAAGCCATGATTTATGGATGATGCATCTCTTAGCGTTGTTTATGTTCTTTGACTTTCTGACAGCAAGTATTTCAGAAGTCTTGAAAGCATCTATATTGCCCTTACCCTTTTGTATAATTAAAATGAGTTATTTTGAGCATGTAATGGTTCAAGAAGAAAAAAAGTTAAAAAACCATCCTTCTATTCTGGAAGTTTTAGTTATATTTCTGTATATCAGAATTCTTGTAATACACGTTATCTATAATTGTGCCCTATGATGCTGTAAATCAGGTACTAACACAAAAACACTTTTATTTTTCCACAAGGAACATTTAACCCTTGTAGTGTCAAAAATCTTTATTTAAATGTTAAACCACAATGCTAGGTAGGTTATTTAACTCTGGAGCTTGCATTTGCCATTGGGCTGTGCCCCCAACTAATACATTTGCACATGTATGTGCTATAGAATCCATGTCTTGTTATGGAACAATGTGTCTATGCTTTTAGGGACACAGTATTATTTACCTTCTTGTTTATGAATTGAATGCTGATAAAATAGATCTGTACTCTGGTCCAACAAGACAATTCTGGTGTTTGATCATGAGGGAAAATTATGGATATTGTTAAAACAAATTTGATGTCATAAAGAATGAGATTGGAAGGAAATTAAAGTGGAGAAGCAGCAGTGAGATTTAAACTTATTTTGATAATTACTTTTTCCCCAGTTTAAAAAGGAATGAAAGTTATAAATTGCAACAGTATCTGTATGTATAATAAGTAGGATGGTAACAGCATAAATCAGAACATATGGTACTTCAGTGGGGAATGGGACAACTTGCCGCGGCCAACTCACAACAACCAATCACAATCGATCACAGCCAACTCATTGCAGGAACACTTGCCATGGCCAACTCACCATGGGACCATTTACCAATTCTATTTAATTCTTTAAAATAAAACATATTTTAATTGTTGAGATTTATTGTCAGGATTCCAGTAATTGCTCTAATTAAATCATGATTCTCAAGCCAAACTTCAAAAAGTTTCAAAGGAATTATTAGAGGTGACATACTGGCTCTGCCCTGTATGAAGCCAACTCTGACATAGGTAATTTACAGTCACCTATGACCCTGTTTCCCCCCTCCCCCCTGGGTGTCTTATCAACTAGGCTCTTCAATTTGAACACATTCACAGACTGGGTGTCATCATTCACATTCTCCAATTAAATATATTCAATGGCAAATGCTCTTGTATTTTAGTTACAATCTTTTAAAGGTAAGAGTTGGAATGTACTTTCGCTTTCAAACTGCTTTACTGCTCTTCCAGATTTCCTCCCTTCCCCTCCCTTTTTATTAATGGCAACTACTAAAACAGGCATAGGAATGTTTTATGAGTTGACATATTTCATTCAGCCCCTCCTTTTGCATCCTTTCTTTAATGATTTTATTCCACCAAATCTTTCCTATTTGTGTAACTCTTGTGCTACAGTGAGTTGTCCTGTGGTGAGTTAGCCATATTTATTTTTGTCAGGTCATATTTCACTGAAGTAGGTCTCTGATATTTCACCACGGCCAACTCACAAGATGTTTTATGGGAAATTCTGGTCAGTAGATAGTAGTAATAGCACTTAGACTTATATACTGCTTCGTAGTGCTTTACAGCCCTCTCTAAGCAGTTTACAGAGTCAGCACAATCTGGGTCCTTATTTTACTGACCTCGGGAGAATGGAAGGCTGAGTCAACCTTGAGCCTGCTGAGACCCGAACTGCCAAACTGCTGGCAGCTGGTGATCAGCAGAAGTAGCTGACAGTACTGCACTCTAACCACTGCGCTCCCGTGGCTCTGTAAATAAACATAGAAATCTACAAAAAAAGAAGGATGTGCGATTAAATGCAGTTAGGTAAAATGTATCTCGATTTCCTTTGACTTTGGTTCTACTTAGTAAAGTTTACAGCAGTACCTAATGTGATAGATAATATCTAAAGAGGGAGATCTTGATCTGTTTCAATAGCTGATATAATTGACAGAATATTCAGAAGTACAGATGTTCCTCATGAAAAAAATTCTGGGTAGGGTCAGTCTTACACAGTAAAATGGTGTTTTTAGATGCTCTTATGATTGCCATGGATTGGGATTTATTTAGGCATAAAGTCTTTTTTTCATGAGTGTATATTAGATTACAAAACAGATTTGAAAACCAAAGTATATTGTTTTCACAAATGTTATTGGCAACACATTAAGCTCTAATGATCCTCACTGATATTTTGTGAAAAATATGCTCCACTTTTTTCCCTTTCCTTCCCAGCTCCATCATCTTATGATGTAATAATGTTTGATGTGGACAGCAAGGACTCAACTTTGGGAATAAGCTGTCCACCACCAGCCTTTGTGGAGAAAGCTTTTCTTCAGAAAGTGAGAACACTTTTGAAAACAGAAGGTGAGAACCACTCAGTACTAAGTGCCTGAGCAAAGTAAACTGATGAGCTGCCTCTCTAGGAGCTATCCTGTCTTTTATATGGATCTAATTTATATGAATTGTTCTAGAATCAGTGAACTTTTAAAAAATCTTTGAAATCTTGCAGTACAACAACAACTTGATTAGAACGACACTTGTTAATAGAGAGATTTTTGTTAAACAACACAGAAAATTCTGTACTCTGTCATGTTTTTACTGAATACACCGAGACAGCATTTATTGTCTTTACTGGATAAGTAAAGCTTAGGATAATTATTAAACTCTTTTCAGGAGATGAATTGAATTAGAAATTCTAGTCAAGAAAATGACTAGAGTCTTATCCAAAGGGTGTCGATTTGAGGGGTTCCTTACATAAAATTATATTGGTTGCTATGATCAGGTCTGCTGTTCATTACCCCAGTTTGCAAAAATGAATCATGTCTATATCAGAAGAGATTTCTGCAGACCTCAGAAAAACCTTGCTCATAAAGTTGGTAAGCTTTGCAAAACTATTGCTAGATATTGCAAAACTATTGCTTTGTCTGTCAGTGGTCAGGCAGGTAATAAAAATGTGGCAGAGAACAAAAGTAACGAAATAAGTAATAGAGTTTTTTATATCAGCAAAAAAAAAAAAACAGAATGGGGAAAAAGAATGAAGAAGGCAAGAAGAGATTCCACCAGAAGGAAATACTCTTGTTATGTAGCCTCCTGATTGTAATAATAAGCCAAAATATTCTATTTTTTTCTATCTGCAGGCATTTTTATTCTCAATCTGGTATGTCGAGATATCTTGCTTCAAGGGTCTGTTTTGGCTGCCCTCAAAGAAACTTTTCCTGTGCTTTATACTCAGAAGATTGAAGGGGAAGTAAATGAGATCATATTTTGCCAACAGCAGGATAAAGTCAAATTGTCTCCCAGAGACCTTCAAGAGAAAGCTCAGATTTTGGAGAAGGCACTTCAGCGATCTGGGCAAGAATGGGATAGCACTTATATCCTGGCAGATATGTTGGAAACAGTAAAACTGGTTTGAACAACCACATATTCCATGTTGCAGCTACAGTTGGAGAGACGAAATACAGCCCACTACATTCTGAGAGTATTGTGTTACATCAGTTACAGATCTGTATTTGCATACCGGACAATGATGGGCCATCAATTTGAAAAGTTGAAGGAAAAGGAAATGCCCATTCCTTTGTGGCTGAATTGGAAACCATTTCACTGAGAGATTTTGATTTTGAAATGAAGTGCCCTAAAATGTTTCTCTGGAGCAACCTCCTGCTTTAGATTTGTTTCTTGTGTGTTGTCATTGACTGTTTAACATCAGCTGCCCCTTTCTTTAGTATCAAACAGCTTTTGTTTTATATTTTGTTACAAATATAAGATAAAGTGAAAAAGAAGTAACGAAGTGAAATTCCTGGATATAAGAATTTATAGTATTTATAAAAGGAAAGAACTTAATGAGATGGATTATTTCAGTTTTGTAGGAAAATGGAATTAAGAGAATCTCTTTGAAAGCCTTATCATTTGTACAAAGATTGTTTGAATTTGTTCCAGTGACACAGTCACTTGCACCATACTTGTCCCTTTTTGACATTTATGGGACAAGGATGGGGCCTTTTCAAAGTAGAATCCTCCAGTTCTATTTTGCATCTTCTGAGACACCACTGTCTAGACAGAAGTTTCCCTGCATTTCTTTCTTTGTGATAGGCTCTATTGTGTAATTCCTAAAGCAAAAATTGATGAGTTGGGAAATACTTAGGAGGGCCCAAAACTGTGAAAGCTACCAAAATTGTAACAAAGGGAAGTAAAGTATAGTCAGGTTTTACTGAGTTCATGCTTTTATTTAAGGTAGAATGAAAGAGTATTGTTACAAAGAAAAATTGTTTCTGGCTTGCTAGAGCAACTGTTCTTGAATAATGAAATGGTGTTAGATCTTATCCAATTTGTCAGAAAAATGTCCGGTTTTTTTTTTTTTTATTCTTCATAGTTTCCTTAATTTCATGATCTTCACAACAGGAGAGTTCCTTCTGATAAAAATAGGAGTTTCCGTAGATCATGTACATCCCCACTACATGTTTTGCCAATTTCCTACATATTTCTTCTTTCTGGGATGTTTTTCAACTTATGACTATAAAGTAGCCTGCCTTCCACATTCATGGGTTTTGATGGTTATAAAATGATCTCTTTTGGAACAGTCGTAAGTGAATGTGATGGTTGTTAAGCACCCACTAGAGTTAAGTGTTAAGTGAGCCAGTACTTTGCTGTGGATGTGGCTTTTCCAAAAACCAGAAGTAAATTCCAGTTTTTATTGTATAAGATCCCGTGACCATGGGATGCTGCAAGCAGCTATAAAGTTGGCCCAGTTACTGAGTACCCAACATTTGGTCATGTAATCGTGGAGGCTGACCGTCAGAATTTTGAATCCAGATCATAAGCAGCTTCCCCAGTAGGGCCATTGCATTTTCGAACAGTTGTTAAGCAACTGGTCGTAAGTTGAGAACTACCTGTAGCAGAACTTTTATAAAATCTAAAAGTGGGAGAAGAAGAATCTTTTAGTCTAAAGCAAAAAATCATCAGCAGAATGACTTCTTTTCTAAGAGAGAAGGTCTTGGAACTAAAGGCCCCTACAAGTGAGAAAGATTTTTCCTTCTTTGCAGAAACACCCTACCTTAAAACCATTCAAGCCTTTAAAGATCAGCAGAAACACTTTGCATGGGCCCCAAAGCATGCTGACCATCAGTCAAGGGATAAAGCGTTGGCCACACACGAACCTACCAGCCAGTCTCAGCTGAGCAGGTGAGAAATTTCCATGTAGCAATTTTCTTTTCTAAAATTTCATATTACATTCTTAGCTCCCTTTCCTCCCCTGGACATACATTATACAATATTCTGGGTTGATTTACGCTGCCTGGGAGAAGGTCGGGAAAATAAGGCAAGTTTGTTCAACTTGTTCAAAACATTCTTGTCTCCAAGATGATCTCAGTGAAGTCTTGTTCCCATGAAAACTTTCACTTCCAGAGTCTTCATGTTTGATAAAAGCAGTAAATGATGGGAAGAGAACATTGGGTCCCAGATGAGGATCAGACTTCATGAATCACTTCACAGGGAATTTTCATGGCCAAATCATCTGAATTCAGGAGATCCATGTTTGTACCATCTTGGTAATGTAAAAATTCTCTTGGGAATTGATGGATTTCACATGGGGAAATGGTGATTTGGCTCACCCATCTGCTTTTATTAAAGAATCATAAATTTTCCATGTCACATATAGGATATTGAAAAGTAGCTTATGATTCCTGGGATCCTACCAGTTGGATAACAAACACTAAATATTAATTAAAATAAAAAAGAAGTGAAAACTCATGAACAAAAGTGGGTAACCTGGTGCTGTCCAGAAATGTTGGACTATATATTTTGGTTATTGGTTATTAAGTGAGGTATATGGAGGTACACTTTTGGAGTGAATTTCCAAACAAAGCAGTTGCCATTAGGGTCCTGAAACATATAAACCAAATTCCAAACAATGGCTTGAAATATCTGTAAATAATATTGAACAAGAATATCATGAAGTCACCTAGGAACATCCATATTGACTTGAACTGGAAGTTGTCTTGTTCTTCATCTAATACCTTGACTGCTCCATCACAGTTGATCTGAACTCTCGTTAAACTATAGTGGTTTATTTAAAAATTTCCTCATAGCACCATTCTAACATTTCTTAAACTTAGCTTGGGATCTCCAAGGAAAACCAATTTCTTCTAAAGCAGCCTAGAGCTTAACTGCCTTTTTCAGACCTAATGGGGAGGATAAAATATGGGCTTTGAAGTCCAAAGATGGATGGAAAATGATGGCAGTTCATTCTCTGTTCTCTCCCTTCACTGAAGAATGTTGTCCTAATGTCCAGCTGAAAACCTTCAATCTTGTTATTTCTGCCTTCTGAAGCACCAAAGAAAAAGTCAACTCAGGTTCTTCTGGAGATAGTTATTTCCTTTTACCTTAAAATTCTCTATGAGACTAATCAGTCACTCTCTCAACATGTCCACATGCGAACATTAAAAGGCATCCCCACAGAGAAGAGAGGAAGGCAGAAGGACAGTAATGGTGATGGTGCTAGTGATGTTGGGTAATGAAATGTCTGCAAGCAAAGAACCAAGTTCAGAGAGCACCAAAGACTCACATTTCAAGCAGGAGCTACAAAGATTATCTTCAATTGGATCTCATCCTGCAAATAAAAAAATGGGGGGGGGGAGTATTTTACATAGTGTTTCCTCTGTGGCAAGTTGATGTTATCCTTTCACTTTTTCAACAACTGTGATAATACAATATTGAATTAAATTGAATTCTTTGGGTAAAGGGGATACAGAGGTGGATACAATTTTTCCAGCATTCTAATTGGTTTAATGTCTCATATGTCTCAAATATGAATTCAGTAGTTAAATAAGTGAGGTTCTGAAGCATTGTGATATTCTATACCAGGGGTCTTCAAACTTGACAGCTTTAAGACTTGTGGACTTCAACTCTTAGAATTCCTGCTCCAGGCATTTTAGCTCAGGAATTTTGGGAGTTGAAGTTGACAAGTCTTAAACTTGCCAAATTTGAAGACCCTTGTTCTATGCATTTTTAATGTTACACAAGCCCCTGAAAAATACACATTAAAGAATTTTCTGACCTCCAACACCAAAAGCTTCAGGAGTATAAATTTTTAGTAAGTTTCTACAATCTTTTGATCACATGTTTTGTACAGTTTATCACACAATTTAGCATAAAGGAAGTGACTCATTTAAAATTCTTGATAAATCTCATGGGTTAGGGTGGAGACAGTTTAACTATATTTTGTGTATTTCATTTAAAATCTAGCAACAGATGTTGCACTTGTCAGTATTTTTATTCCTAATACCCAGACAACCAATAGCCATGAATTCTATATACAATTTTCAGAAGCTCATTCTTACTTCTCAAGTATACATAACAGGAAACCTCTAATATTAGATACTTTACAGATAAATAATCCATCTTTAAATCCATGGTTAATATGACTCATAAGAATTTGCTTATTCTGTTGATGTGAACCTTTAGTCTTCTTCTAAGGGCCAAATATTAAATAAGATTTAAGCATTTTTTTTTCACTTTGATTTGTGGGAATTTTGCCAGTTCCTAAAAGATTGGGAAATGGGCAAAAAGTGATTTGGCTGACTTAAATCTTAATTTTCTTGCTGAATCAGTATGATAATATATTTTCTTGAGATGAAGATTGTTTGAAAAGGTGATTAAATATATCCCCACTTCAATTTACCAGTATTTTATTGGAGAAAACCAGAATTTAAGAGAATAATTAGAATAAGCATATATAATTCCTCAAAAAAAAAATTACTCCTTTTTTTACATATTGTGTTTTATACTTAGTCAAACTGAATTTCTTCAAAGGCCAGATCAGCATTGTAGTTCACATCCATGGACTGGCCAGGGGTGGGGGGGAGACAGGATGGATGCCTTCTCAGCACCCTGCTGGCCAAAATGGGGCATGAGGGGCCCTTTTGGCCAGAGGCACTGCGGGACAGTCCTTTGCTATTTCTAGGCCGGCCCCGGGAGCCAGATTTAAGCTCCCCTGATCTAAACAAACAGTGGAAATACAAATATTAATGCACAAAAATCTTGTTTTGCTTATTTTTTGACTATTATGGATAAAATTCTACCAAATGTAGAACTACTAAGCCTTGCAAATATTTTATGTCTTCACTGTTATGAAGAACATGTTCACACTAAAATGGTATTCTGCAAATGCTGGTCTTTGATCCTGACAAAAGGTCATGATGAAGCTTCTTCTAAATTCCTGAAATAGAAGTTAAAACATGGCCATTGCCTCAGCACTGTCATGTAGGATGTTGTATTGATGTGAGGGAAGCCCCATCCCCTGAAGAAATATTTTGGAAAATATTAAAAAGGCAGAATATTATATTTCCCCAAAGGGAGAAATGGAGAAACATGCTCTTAAAGACAGAAAGCAGACTCAGTTAATACCCCATCCTCAGTGGATATTTTGTGCCCATAAAGAAAGACTGGGCCAGCCTATCTACAAAACAAAAGACCTTCAGCTCCAGGATGATAGGATGAAGAAGCACAGGACATGATCCTCCAGGACATAATAGGATTAACCCACTATCATTTAGCAGAAGACACAATCTTCTAAGGGCATTTCAGACATTGCACAACCCCCCTAGCAGCATTTCTGAAACTTACAAAAATCCATGTACTCATCAAACGAATTGGTCAGCTGCAACCAGAGCCACAAACTCTGGTGGTTCTGTTCAGAGGTGGTATTTGCAGGTTCTGACCAGTTCTGGAGAACGATATTGGAAATTTTGAGTAATTCGAAGAATCGGCAAATACCACCTCTGACTGGCCCCGTCCGCATCTATTCTCTGCTTCCCGAGCTCCAGCTGATCGGCTGGGTTTTCTTTCGTTGCCCTGCACAGGAGATAGGAGCTGGAAAGCAAGTTAGTATTGTGGGGAGGGAATGGGGATTTTGCAGTAACCTTCCCCCAGGAGTAGGGAGGGAATGGGGATTTTATATTAACCTTCCCCTACCGCGGCCACCAAGCCTCACCCATCAAGCCAAGCCAAGCCCACCAAGCCACGCCCACAGAACTGGTCGTAAAAAAAATTGAATCGCACAACTTCTGTTGATCAATAAATGGACCTTTCTTTCCAACCAGCCTCCATTTTATTTCTAGCATCTTTCTCCCAGGTTGGAACTGAAACAGATGGATTTTTCTTCCAACAGACATCTGGAGGTTTATTATCTTAAATATTAAAACACTTTGCTTGTTTATTTATAAAAAATAGCCCAGGGGGAAAATTATATACTAAAGGGGGTGGGGAATCCCCATAATTAGAAAACCACATTTCTGCCAAAGTTCAAAGCAGCAGCCTTCAGTACCCGAAGCAAAATTCTTAACTTAATTCTTAAGTTAAAATTCTTAATAGCACAGAACCTATTACAATATAGTTTGCTGTAAAGTACATTGAGGAACGGGGGATTTTTTTAAAAAAAAATTGCTTGCTTTGCTTGCATACACCAACATTTGTTGCTTTAATTGTATATAGATGAATTCAACTTAATTTTGTGTAAAAGAGGAAAGAGATTTGAAAACAGGTGAGAAGGCGCAGCAGCAGGGGCATTGTCCATAGGACAGAAG
>BLBF01000052.1:4905623-4930698 GCA_015471245.1 Laticauda colubrina
ATAGATAGATAGATAGATAGATAGATAGATAGATAGATAGATAGATAGATATATTCCTTTAACTTAATGATCACTGCTACCATTTTGGATAGTGCTCAACATCTCTTGGAGGAAAAGGAATCCATTCTTCAGCAGATGGTTGGCACTGACAGAACTAAAGAATAGTGGAATTCAAAAGTTAACATACATTTATAATATTCACTAGATTTATATTCTGTATTTTGTACAATTCAATGTACAATTTTTGAATTTATAGTTAAATTCATAATTTCTGTTCTTATTTGATCATATTTGGATTCAGATACCTGTTATCAGATACCTGTTACCTACTTCTCCAGAAGTAGCATACAGTTTTAGTACATCTCATTTTATGTATTGGTTAAGATCAAGAAAATATGTATTGGATGCTTGCAGAAGACTGCAGCTTGAGCTTATTTTATAGTTCTAAATCAGAACCATATTCATGTTAAATCAGGGGCCCTGCAAATGAAATAGAGAGCACTAGGAAGAAGTTATTCACAGAAATATAGGAATCACACAGAAGAAAAAATTCTCCGTGAGGACTTTTCCTTTTGTAGAGTGTTTTCAGTATTCTTGTTGTTGCACAATGGGAGTGGAAGAGTCATGCAGTGTTCATGCTGCTATCAAGCAGGCCTAATTTCCCCCCATCAAAGTCTCCATGAAATTATTCTAGAATTAATTTCAGAATTGAATGCTGGAAAAAAATGCAGAAAACTCATGCACAATGAGCTTCATAAATATATTTTTCTTTCTTATGCAGGGTCATGGACAGCAACATCCATGTGCTCCAGCACTGCTTGGCTGAATCAGGACAAAGCCACCTTCTTCAGTTTTGGGAAGAATTAAATGAATTAGAAAAACAAGAACTATATAAAGAATTAAACAGTATGGATCTCAAGGAGCTGGACCAGGCTTTTAAAAAAGCTATGTTAGATAGTAGCAATTTACCAGGGCAGGAAAGCATGGATGCAAAGATGGAACCTGTGCCACGTGAAGTCCTTGGAAGTACAACACGTGACCAAGCTCAATTGCCAATATGGGAGACAGAAGGTAGGTTAAGGATCCAACAGAACGCATAGAATATTTTCAGAAAGTAAACCTAGTGTAATGCCCCTGGTGGAGGGAGGAACTCTGAGGGAGAGGAGGAACTCTGAGGGAGAGGAGGAACAGCAACAGGGAGTGGAGATGTGGCTCCAGAGGTTGTGGAGGAGGCTGGGGGAGGGCAGAGGCCAGCTGAGCAGTCAGAGGAGGACCTAGGCCCATCCCCTATCCATCCTAGGGCACGCAGGGAGGAGAGGATCAGAGAAAAATGTGGTCTACTCGGAGGAGAGGGCCATAATCATCTTCATGGGTTGCAGGTGTGAGATCTGCATAAGAGTTTGGACCTGCGTTTTTTCCTGGAAAAGGTTTATCTTCGTTGGGTTCTTCCAGCAGACTGTACCTGGTTATCTTCTTGAAGTTTGTCATTAATTATCCTGATCTGCTGTGAAACTTTCTTCGGTGCAGTTTGTTTTTTGCTTTTTGCTTTGTTATCTGCTATTTGAGTGGGAATGTTATTTTGAAAATAGTTTAATCTCCAACTGTGAACAATTGAACAGTGGAGCCAAGTTGAAGGCATTCAAGGACCTTTATGTTTTGGTTTTTGTTATATTTGTGGTACACGCCGGGTCATCACACCTGGTATGTTGCAACTACAAAAAGCAAATGCAATCTAGACCAGGGGTGTCCAACCTTGGCAACTTTAAGTCTTGTGAACTTCAACTCCCAGGGTTCCTCAGCCAGCTTTGCTCTGGGAGTTGGTCCACAAGCCTTAAAGTTACCAAGGTTGGACACCCCTGATCTAGACTATACCAACAGAAGTATAGAATCACGGTCAAAAGAAGTAATTTTCCCTTTCTATTTTGATTGCTTAAGCTATACCTAAAATATGATATAATTTTTTGGACATAACATTTTGGAATGGATATTGGTGAACTCAGTGGTGGGCTGCACATTTTTTAACAAGCGGTTCTCTGGCTGGGTAGGTGTGGGTGGGTGGTCATGTGACCTGGTGGGTGATGTGACTCATCACACCCAGCCCCACCTCCCGGCCATTCACCTCAAAAGAACAGGTAGGATTTAGCCAGTTGGGGCTTATCCCATCACTAGCTGGCCCCACTCCCACCATTTTTTGGCTTGTTTTATCTGTTTTTGGGCCATTTTCAGACCGTTTTTGGGCCGTTTTCAGGCCATTTTTGGCCTGAAAATGGCCCCCAAATGGGTGGGAGTGGGGCTAGCCAGTGTTGGAATTTGCCAGTTCACTGAACTGTGCCTAATCTTAATTACTGCTAGTAGCAGCCCACCTCTGAATGAACTAGAGCATGTCCCAGAAAGGGCAAATGAGATGATAAGAAACTGAAGAAAAATATACTGGCTATCATTAATCCAGAGAGGAGCAGATTGTACAGTGACACGGTAGCTATCTTCAAGAATTTGAGAATCTTAAAACATAGAGAAAAAAATCTTCAAAGTTGCTCTAGAAGACAACAAAAAAGAATATGTTTAAGTTATTGAGAAATAGTTTTTATTGAACATCAGCCTGATGACAAAAGCCATTTAAAAGTGAAACAGATTGCCCTGGGAAAGGGTGGGCTGTTTTTGGCTGGAGATGATACCAAGACTGCATGGCCATCTGCTGAAGATGTTATGTCTCTGCACTGATCACAGCTTTGGATTATATGATCTCTAAGATCCTGTTTCATATTATATTCTATGATTTATGATAATTATTTGATGAATTTATTGTGTTTTGAAGAATGATCCGCAATAACACCGAAGAAACAAAAACTGAGGAAAACCTAGTATTACAGCTTGAATCAACTGAACTTGATAAACAAAATTTGTAACTTTTGCACAGACACACACGCACACACACACACACACACACACATACACACAGAGCCATTAGAATTCTGCATTGCTTGCAGGATAAGAACAGCTCAAACAAGTTGATTGTTTGAATTGAGAGAGATTTAAAATGCTAAAAAGTGAGATTTTGACAATGCAACATTCAGTCCATTGAACACTTGCAATTTATGTAGGCATTACTATGTTGCTGAAATTAAGTTAAAAAATTAATGTTGCTGTCTCATTATACCAATTGCTCATCTGTTTACATCTACCTATGGAATCACTAGCACTGAAATGCTTTAATATTTTCAGGAATAACTGAAAGCAGGAAGTTATCTGGGAAGATTTTACCCTAGAGGTGTTATATATATGTTACTTGGGCAAGTATCTATTTTCGCATTCTGTGATTGGAAAGGTTAAAGTTTTGGTTTTAGAATAGGTGTTTTCCATCCTGTGTTGACTTGGGCTCCTGCATAAAATATTATCTTATGGTGAGTTATTTTTATAATTGTCGTACATTCCATGAGAACCAGTTTGTTGAGCGATTAAGGCATAACATTCAGAGATGCAGATTTTTTTCCCTTGTGCTTACAGTACAATTTATTATGACTATGCTATTCAAAATTACAATAAAATGGCTATTGTCATGAAGTGGCACTCAAGGGGATCAGATTATTCCTTTTCATTTTTCCTATTTGGTTTAGGTCTCCAACAGATTTCTCAGAGCAAAGTTGCTGTTCTTCTGTTAGCTGGTGGACAAGGGACAAGGCTTGGTGTCTCGTATCCCAAAGGAATGTATGATGTAGGTTTACTCTCCCATAAAACGCTGTTTCAGATCCAAGCAGAGCGTATTTTAAAACTGCAGCAGCTTGCCGAAAGGCAACATGGCCTTCAATGTGTTATTCCATGGTAAGGATTTCTTGTAGTTTCAAAATGAAAGCATATCCTACATGTGTTTGTATCTGACTTTAATGAATTATGACTCTCTTGTTGTTCTGGGCAGGTATATAATGACCAGTGGCAGGACAATAGAACTGACTAAAGAATTTTTTCTAAAACATAAATATTTTGGTTTGAAGAAGGAGAATGTGATCTTCTTCAAACAAGGGATGCTGCCTGCCATGGACTTCAATGGGAAAATTTTCCTGGAAGGAAAGGGCAAAGTTTCTATGGCCCCAGGTAAAATGTAGATCTGTTTGATTTATATGAATGAATTAGTAATTTGGGATTGAAGCAGACTTTAAAATCTTGTTTGGGCAATTATCCACAGTCTAATAGTGTGGAGATATAGGCAGTTACTCAGATTACTCTGAAAAGATTGATTATCTTTATGAATTGGAGTTAGTAGATATCTCTACAAGAAAAACAGCAGGACACAAAGTTATTTGAGTAATAAATATCATTCTACAGTCATTTGGAATTAGGGTAGATTTTTATCAGTTTGATATTTGCAATTGAAAGTCTTAATTTAAAGTTTGAAAATGTATTTTTTTCCTTTATATATCATGCTTAAGTGATTCCTAAAGTTTGTAAAATATTATTGAAAGCGTATTTGAAAATACATTAAGAGAAAGTTAAAGAAAAAGATGTGTTTAGCTTAAAGAAAAATCTAGAGGATGGGTGTCAAACTCATGGTGTCACCTTGCCGTCATGTGATATTTCATGACTTTTTTCCCTTTGCAGAGTTGGACTGGTCGTGCCCTGCATGTGATGCAATCAGTCTGTGGGCCACCAGTTGGACACCCCTGATCTAGAGTTTTAAAAAGGATGTATATGAGAAGAAGAAAATATTATGAGGGTAACTTGGAGGGGGGTCATCTAAATTTAGTGAGTTAATTGGAATTTTATTGGTCTGATAGTGAACTTTATGCTAAGAGGAAGTTTTAAAAAGATGTATTAGAATGCTTTAATTTTAGAAATGCTTTCAAAGAAAAGCTTAGTGTTTTAAAATGGATAAAAAAAATTCACTTTTAAGGTTAAAGAATCTAAAAGAATACAGTGAATTTTGTTAAAATAATTGTTGATAGTTTATAAAGACTATTAAGTGCACGTAGAAATACTTAAATACATAAATATATTGGGTTTGCTGATTAGATACCGTGTTTCTCCAACAATATGCTTCCACCAATAGGAAGGCCCAGCATGATTTCTAGGCATGAGGTGAAATTAAGCCCTGCCCCCAAAATTTCGGCCAATTTAAACTATGCTTTTCCCCGCCATTTCTCACATCGTTTGTTAGAACTACACAAGGTGAAGAGAAATGGGCAGGGGAAGGGTAGGGGGGATGGGGAGAAAATTTGCCTTTAGGAGTGCCCTCCAGGTAGCCTAGGCTAGAATACCCTGATAGCCTATAGAAGCTCCCTGAAGGCAGAGTCCCCAGCCGCTTCAGGGCGTGGTGTGGCATTGCTACCCGTGTCCCCTCGCCTTTAGGCAGTCTCTTTCGGGCGATGGAAGCTCCCTAAGTGCAGTCACCAGCCACTTCGATCGGCCGGTAGAAGCAACCTCGGGGCGAGTGCACACACACAAACTCCCCTCGCCGCAAGGCCGCTTCAATCGGCAGATGAAAGCTCCCTTGAAGGCAGAGTCCCCAGCCGCTTCGGGGTGAGGCGTGGCTGCCTGTGTCCCCTCGTCTTTAGGCAGTCTCTTTCGGGTGATGGAAGCTCCCCAAATGCAGTCACCAGCCATTTCAATCGGCCGGTAGAAGTGGCCTTGGGACGAGCGCACACACACACTCCCCTCGCCGTGAGGCCGCTTCTACCAGCCAATTGAAGTGGCTGGTAACTAAATTTGGGGAGCTTCCATCGCTCGAAAGAGACTGCCTAAAGGCAAGGTGACATGGGCAGCCCCGCCTCGTCCCGAAGCAGCTGGGGACTCTGACTTCAAGGGAGCTTTTGTCTGCCGAAAGAAGCGGCCTCACGGCGAGCGGAGTGTGTATGTGTGCACTCGCTCCAAGGCCGCTTCTACTGGCCGATCGAAGTGGCTGGTGACTGCATTTGGGGACCTTCCATCACCCGAAAGAGACTGCCTAAAGGCGAGAGGACACGGGCAGCCACGCCACACTCTGAAGCAGCTGGGGACTCTGCCTTCAGGGAGCTTTCGTCGGACTATAGAAGCGGCCTTGCGGCGAGGTACTTGCGTATGTGGGGAAGGAAATTAAGTCACTCCCGAAGAAAACCTAGCCGTTTTTTCAGGGGTCAAAAAAAAATAAGGCCCGGTCTTATTTTGTGGGAAACACGGTAGATTTGTTATAGAAATGGCTAGTAATATACTAATGTCTAAAAGTTAAAAATTGAGATTATAATGTTACCTTGAACTGCTAAAAAGAGTTGGAAGTCAACACCTTTTTTTTCTTCCCCAGCATCCCATATTTTTCCCACTTTCTTTTTTCTTCCCTTAATTTCCTATTTTTGTGTTTATTTGCATTTTATGTTATACATTGATAAAATGAAAAAAGTTATATATAAGGGGAAAAAATCAATAAGCTCTATAAAGCAATATTAATTTTTTGCATAAAAACAAATAGGAAATAATATTTCAAAACTTTATTCAACATAAACAAGTATCCGTAGTCTTCATTTAATAATTACAATTCATTCCAGAGAAATAGTCACTAAGCAAGCCATGTTAAAGAGAGATGCTATGAAGATTGCAAGATGCTGCCATCTTATTCAGATAAAGTCTCATGTAGCAAAGCCAGCATTACTCTTACTACAGCGTGTGTTGTTGTCAAAGTGCAAAAATTTGGACATATTTTAGGTGTGCAGATTGGTCAGAAAATGATTTTTCCACTATCATATAACATGTTTATTATTATATTTGCAAACAGTCACTATCTGAAGCAGTTACTAAATGAAAGCTAGTTACAGAACCAGAAACAAAATGTTCCCCATTCTGTATTGCAAACCTTTACATCTGTGTATCAAATGTAGCTTGAAAAAAGTCAGAAATGCTTAAAAAAAGAAAACAAAACCCCACAAGAAACAATAAAATATAACTTTCTTTTCTTTTAAAGATGGCAATGGGGGTCTCTACCGAGCTTTAGGAACTCATCATATTATAGAGGACATGGAACAACGAGGAATTGGCAGCATACACGTCTATTGTGTGGATAACATTTTGGTAAAAGTTGCTGACCCTCGGTTCATTGGTTTTTGTATAAAGAAAGGAGCAGACTGTGGAGCAAAGGTAACAAATGACTGAAGAGAATGAGTTGTCCCCTCCCTTTCTTAATCATTGTAATATAAAAATATTTAGAAAAATAAATAATCAGGTCCTTTATTGCTACTGTGCCAATTATTTTACAATGTATTTCTTGACTGCTGGTTCCTTTACTAGTTACCCTTAAAAAAGCAAAAGATAATTATCACTTCAACATTTTTATTGTCCATTCTAATGTTGGTTGCTGTACCTATTACCATTAGTTTGGGTTTTGTATTTAATCTTAATTCCATTTTTTTTCACTGTGCTCTTTGACTTTCATTAATAGAACCTACCGTATTTACTCGCATATAAGCTGACTCTAAAACTCAAAAAAAAAAATCAAATTAGGGGGTCGGCTTATACGCGCATAAATCTGATCTCACACAAACAAACTGACATGACGCCACTTCTCAGATCACGCAATATCATCGACATTACCATTCAGTCATACATACAGCCATAAAAATTGAGACAGCGCTAAATAAAGTTAATTCCGACAAACTACAACTCAATTTCAATATTAATTTTAACTGTACCTCAAATAAAATGCAACATAATTATGTCTAGTTAAGCACATTTTTTTTACTCTGGGTGCCCCCATTTTGCTTTTTCTATCACTGGATCATAACACACTGTGATTGGTTAGTCATTCACGTGACTGCTTTCGTGTTTGCGATCGTCACGTGCAACATCAGATTCTTTACGTATCGGGTAATTAACTTAATATTGTTTCCTACACAGATGCTTTGATAATGAACCTTCATCAGTGCATTGCATATTGATATTCTTTTGTTATTAGCCCAAACAACACACCATGGTATTTGGGGGTCGGCTTATATGCGAGTTTTTGCAAAATTCCTCATTTTGGAGCAGTTTTTAAAGGGACGGCTTATACGCGAGATTGGCTTACATGCAAGTATATACGGTATATTTTCATCTTAACAGGGAAGAGTCATAAACATGTCACAGACTACTGATGTTATTTCCTCCAATTTTAAACATTCATTTTTATTTTCCCAATCCAAGCTCTCTCAATATATATTCAGCATATACATTGAATAAATAAAGGTAGAATATGCATCATTGTCTCATTCCTTTGCTGACCTGGATGTTCCATCCAGATTGTGATTGCAGGTTTCACGGAATAATTTCAGGAATTATATATTCTGGGATTCTCATTTTCCCTAAGCTTTTTTATAATCTGTAAGGCACATATTAATTTATTTTTGGTATTCTTTGGCTTTTTAGATTAGTCAGCATGCATCAGCCATACTATTTTGTATTCCTTGGCTTTCTCTAAAGCATGTGGCACCTCCTTTCCATGGTATGGTTCTAAGCTATTTTGGAGGATCCTATTTTGCTGGTGTGTGACATTAAGGATATTGTATCATAGTTTGCACACATTGTTAAATCTGCTTTCTTTGGTAATGGTATATAAATTGATCTCTTCCAATTTGTTGACCACTGTGTCATTCTCCAGATTTCTTGGCATCATTTTGGTTTGAAATTTTACGATTGTTATTCTGTTCTTTGCTATATTTCTGGGATATTTCATCCATTCCTGTAGCTCTCTGATTTGGTAATTGTCAAGTTCTAATCCTAGAGGTTCATGTTAAAAGGGAATATATTCTAAAGAGTTTCAGGGAATTTTCTTAAGTGTTGACACCACTCTTTTCATCTTTGTTTGACCTTTCTTAAATCAGTTACTTTCGATCTATTAGTTTCCCCTAGCATACCAATTCAGAGTCAGAAGTTCCTTCCAATTTCAGAATCCTATGGAATAGAAATTATAGTGAATTCATAATCTTTTTAAAAATAATTTATCCAGAGTTGCTTACTTTTTATTCTGAGATAAGAATAGGAATGGATGTGTACTTTAATTATTTATGTTGATTTGGTTTGGTTGATTTGATTCACGAGTAATTTACAAGCTATTTAGTAACACTATATCTGCTCTTTTTGTAAATTAGTTTCTTGGTTAAATTGGGAAGCCATATCCGTAATATTAATAAGAAATTCACATGGATGCAATGATCAGAAATGACCCAAGTTTGGCAGGAGGATTTCTTTATGATTATTTTGCTATGACACCCTCATGTGGTGAGAGAGAAAGTTTTAGAACTGGCAACATTTCTAATATTACAGAAATTAATTTTGGATGATGAAGCTTGCTAGTTTTGAAATTTTGGTTATCTGATAGAAGAGTTCTTTCTGACAGAAAAACCATCATATTTTTCATCTGCCAATTCCTGCTGTAGTAGTGATGTAGCGATGGTATCTAACTCCTGTTGCTAAAACAAAATGTCATAAAAATCAATTTTGCTATGCGAAACAGAGAACTTGAGGTGCTAATATGAGTATCAGATTTCAAGAGCTTCTTGGTGAGTTTTATCTTAAGCATCTTAAAGCAGAGTTCAATACAATCCATGTTCATCTCTTAACAGTCAAAACATGACTTTTGTGATTAAATTAGCAAAATTATTAAACTGTTTTAGAATGTTTTATATTTTGCTTTAAAACATACCTTTGCCATTAGTACATACAGTATTTGATTAGATTAGATTAACAGAGTTGGAAGGGACCTTGTAGGTCATCTAGTCCAACCCCCTGACCACACAGGAGACCCTACACCATTTCTGATAAATGGCAGTCCAAACTCTTCTTGAAAGTCTTCAGATTTGAGGGTATTGAAAACTCTGACACTGTCGAGATCAATGGTATTTCAGGCATTTTAACAATGTGGTAAAATACTTAAAATTATTATTTTTGTCAATACTCATAGAATTGCTCTAGATCATTTGCAAAAGTTTGATCCCATCATTTAAAATTTTCTTCTTTATGCCAATATATATTAAACTGAGGATAACCATTATTGCATTTGAAGATGTACATCAAAATGTATATCACAGTTATTTACATCAATTCAAATTATTACAATTCTGTTTTCTACCCATTACAAGGTTGTCGAAAAAACTAACCCGACAGAACCAGTTGGAGTGGTGTGCCAAGTAGATGGTGTTTACAAAGTGGTGGAATACAGTGAGATTTCTCTGGCCACAGCCCAGAAAAGAAGTTCTGATGGCCGATTACTTTTTAATGCTGGCAATATTGCCAATCACTACTTCACAATGCAGTTTCTAAAAGATATTGTCAAGTAAGGACTTTCTTTAATCATGCTGATCTATGAAATGTGTTCTAAAGTCATTTCTGCTCTTCATGCTGAAATCTGTTTTCTTTTTTATTATGTTTCCTATGGCACAACCTATAATACTCAGGATGGTTCAAACCAAAAAATAAAACTATTTAAGTTTAGCATACAATGAAAGTATCATATAGTGCTGTGGTGGCTAACTTTTTTGACACTGAGTGCTGAAATGGGAGCACGTATATGCCGGAAACCGAAAGAGCAGCTCCCTGACACACACAGGAGTGCCAGAAACTGGAAGCTTAGCTTCCCAGTGCACGCATACGCACAGGACACCTGGTCTTCCAGTTTCTAACATGCATGCGCATGCAAAGACCACCTGACTGGCATGTGCATGCGCTCCAGGGAGCTGCTCTTCCAGTTTCTGGTGCTCCTACAGTGTGAAGACCAACCATCTGCTCATTCATGCATGCACCAGAACCCAAAAGAGCAATGGGCAGAAGAGCAATGGTGTGCCCAGAGAGATGGCTCTGCATGCCACTTTTGGCACGCCTGGCATAGGTTCACCATCGTGGATATAGACAATACTCACAAATTGCACAATGCAACACTTTTAAAAATCTTTTAGGACATATAGAACATTATTTTATTTTCCTCTGCTGTATTTCCCATCATCATTTTTTTTAAGCTGCAAAGTGGTATCTCTTTTTGTTGCTGATTTCTTTTGGTCTCCTGATCATGGTTGCTTTTTTCTCCTTACTTCTTTCTGAGATGCAGTTATGATTCCTAGTTTGGAACTTGTTTTGTCTATAAGTTTATCATCATTAGTGATGTCCTGAAAGGAAAAAGATAAATGATGAGGTGGCATAGTCTCTGGTATATAGAATCAGAGTTGTTCAGAGCTCAGGGTCAAAATCCATACAATAACTTAGGTTCTTTCAGAAAATGTGTCGAGATTTTAGTGCATTAATGTTTACATTGTGCTGTAAACAAGATAAGGGACAAGAAGAGATTACAAGCAGTGGTGAGTCCTAATTGACAGTAATTAACAGTAGTGGTATTTTTTTACAGGATTAAAAAATGACTCAGGTATTTAGTTTTAGAATAGCTATTAATTGCCTGCCAGAATGATGGGATTTAAAAAATGGAGATAGACCAATTGATCGACCATGGTGTGCTGCTTACTCTGGTGACTCCTATCTTGATGTTTCAGTGATTATGAACCTCAGCTGCAACATCATATAGCTCAGAAAAAAGTTCCATATGTAGACGTGACCACGGGAAATGCTCTGAAGCCTGACAAACCAAATGGAATTAAAATGGAAAAATTTGTATTTGATATCTTCCAGTTTGCTAAGTAAGTCCCAAGTGATTGACTTATTTTGTGTGCAGCTTAGTATAACTCTTGGCTTTGTTTTTCTTTTGAAAGTTCTCCCCCCTCCCCACTCCTGGTTGAATAAGATTATAATTTTGACTGTGGTTAAGAAGCTGAGCTGTCTGAAAACATTACATTATGGGAAGCTGGCAGATAGAAGAGTAAGATGTGCAGTTAAGCATGGATCAAAAAGTGATATGCTACATACAATATTGAAATTAGAATTATGTGGCATTTGTAGGACGTGTAAGGTATTACAGAAGAATGAGAAACAGTAATTTGTCTTAAAGTTGTCTTGGGAACCAGTCAAAAGCAACAGGAGAAACAGATGTGGTTTAAATTAAAGAGGAGAAAGTAGATATTTAGTGGCTATCCTGTTTAGACTGAAGCTCAAGGCAAACTTCTTCAAAGACTTTGCATCATTGTGCCTTTCTAAAGGAAGGACTACAGCTATCTCCAGCAATTGCGATAAAGTTGGTACATATTTTAGTTTTGAAAGGTTTGTAAAAATGTTTTGGGTGAAGATATAAAAATAATGGTAGAAATGTTTTCTTCCCCTCTGTTGACTTTTCCTTGGCATATGAGTTTATTGCTAATGTCCATCTATAGGACTGTAGTTGATAGTCGTAGATGTAGAAAGTGATTAAAATCTTTACACTTGACCAATCTCAACTTTATTTTGAATCCAGGAACTTTGTGGTTTATGAAGTGCTGCGAGAAGATGAATTCTCCCCTTTGAAAAATGCTGATAGCCAAAATGGCAAGGACAATCCCACCACTGCAAGACACTCCTTGATGTCACTGCACCAGTGTTGGGTTCTCAATGCTGGTGGACACTTTGTGGATGAAAATGGAACATGCCTGCCAGCTATTCCATGGTTAGAAAATTTGACCTTACCCTAATTTTTATCTTCCATCTCTAATAACTAATAACAGACTACTGTGTGTAGTTTGCATGTAATTCCAGTTGAACTGAGAGAACATACATTGTGTTACCAATGTTCCATTTGGTAAAATTCCAAACCAGATTTTGCAGCATGCTTCCTGATGTATAATATTATATTTAACTTTAATATATTATTTAATTATTTAATGCCTAAATAATGAGGTCTTATAGCAACATAAAATTGCCATAGGTCTATTAGTTATAACTGTAAAATATGCATAGCTTTAGAGGTTAGATTTGCATGAAAATGAATGGAGCTCTTCAGTAATGGGATCCTACCTTAGTCACGACTGGTTTGGGGTGATGGCATGTGTGCATACATGCATGCGCACCCCTAATGTATGCATTCCTAACAAGCCAATCAGTTGAGAGGATGAAGAAATGAAAAGCTAGGAACAACCCTCCCATGTGCTTTTTGGTCTTTTATCCTCTCAGCTGATTGGAGGCTTTTTTTTTAATTACTGGTTCATCGAACCAGTCTGACGGTAGCATAACACCACTGAAGCTCTTGCATTTGGAAAACGATTTCCACGCAAAGCAATTCCAAATTCAAAGTAGATACAGAACAATTAAAGCCCTGAAAAATAACTTGTCAAGGTTATATTTCCCTTGCGCGGGCCAGCCAGGCTTCCTTAAAAGAGGACTGAAACATTCATATCTGTAGCCCATGGCAATGAAGCTTTGTGGTCATTTTCTGTGCATCTTGGGATCTTTGTTCAACAAAATACAGGTAGTCCTCAACTTACAATTGAGCCCAAAATTTCTGTTCATAAGTGAGCCATTTGTTAACTGACTTTTGCCCCATTTTATGATCTTTCTTGCCACAATTATGACATGAATTGCTGCAGTTGTCAATAAGTTAATAACGCCGTTGTTAAGCGAAGGTGGCTTCTCCATTGACTTTGCTTGTCAGAAGATCACAAAAGATGATCACATGACCTGGGGAAATCACAACAGTCATAAGTATGAACCAGTTGTCAAGCATTGATCACATGATTATGTGGATGCTGCAAGGTCGTAACTGAAAAATAAGTCACCTTTTTCAGTGCTGTTGTAACTTTGAACATTCACTAAATGAACTGTTGTGAGTCGAGCACTAGCTGTACAGAGTTGCTCTCTAAATGAGAGAGAAAGCAAAGGAGAACTAAGTTTGCTTGGAATTCTAGTTATAGAACAAAGTAATCTGAATAACAGAGTTCCCTTCAAAAAGACAGTGTAGTGTTTTTCAAATTTGGTGATCTTTAAAATATATAGTCTTCAATTTCAGAATTCGCCAGCCAGAATGCTGGTTGGGGAATTCTGGAAGCTGAAGATTAACACCTTAAAATTTCCTAGTTTGAAAATGCTGGTCTAGTCTGTGAATACCCTGTCTGAGTCCAGAGTTTAAACATGTACTTTTGGAGAGAGAAAGATTTTTGGAAGAACAAAATCACAATAAAAAAGGAGCTTTGTGTGTGAAAAAGCAATGAAGAATCAAAACAGCATGTCCGTATGAACTACAGGAAGAACTGCAGGAAATTTAGATCTCAGTTTAAGGTTTCCCTTCCTGAACTAGCCATTAAATTGTTATAAACTAACCCCATTTGCTTGTCACCTAAATGCTCTCAAACATTTGACTTTGAAATCTTGCCTCCTCAGTTATCTTTCTTGGGAGAGATGGCAATAGTTTATTTGTTTTGATGTAGGAAGAACAGTAAAGAAGAAAATGTCAGATGACATGGTATAGTGTTAAAAGCTCATCACCTTTATTACATAGCAAGAAAGTTTCTGATACAAATTTTCATCTGGCTCTAAAAATATCCCAAGAAATCATATTGGAGTTGAGTGTCAAAGTCCAAAAAGATCATGATTGAAGAAAGATATCTGAAATTTAAGGAAAGGCAGTGTTTTGTTCTTCATATATTGCTGAACTAAGCATTTGCAACATCCCTCATTATTGCTAAGCTAGGTGCAACTTTGGGAGTGACATTTTAGCAACATATAGAAAACCACATGTTACTCAATATTGATATCAAATTGATATCAGAGATCCAGTTTGGTCTAGTTGTTAAAGTAACAGGCTAGAAATCAGAAGACAGTGAGCTACTCCCTTAGGCTGGGTGGCCTTAGGCTAGTCACTTTCTCTCAGCCCAATTCACCTCACAGGGTGGTGGTTGTGGGGAAAGTAGAGGAAGGAAGGAGTATTGTGTGTGTTTGCCTCCTTAACTTATTTATAAAAAATAATAATGGTGAGTTATAAATTAAAAATAGGTTTTTGGATAAAAAAAGCTGCCGTTCAATTCAATGTACAGGTATTCCTCAACTTACCACCACATAATTTTTGGGATCAGAATTTTAGTCACTAAGTGATGTCTTTGTTAACTGAGTCATCATATGAGTATACCCAATTTTATGACCATTTTTACTATGGTTGAGCAAATAACTACATTTTTAAAGCAAATCATGCATTAAGCAAATCTGGCTTCCACTATTGACTTTTGTAGAAAACCATAATCATGTGACTGTAGAATGCTGCAGCCATGGTTAAATGTGAGCTGGTTGCCAAGCACCCAGATTGTGATCACATGACCATGAAGATGGAACAATGGTTATAACTTTGAACACAGATCGTAAGTCATTTTTCAGTGCTGTAGTAACTTCAGACTGTTGTTAAACAAATGGTCATAAGTTGTGGACTACCTGTTTGCCTCCAACCTCCTTCTGAATAGACAGATAGAATCTGCCCACTCCATTCTTCCCATATCATAGAAAGACCCCTTTTTAGATTTGGCACACCCCTCAATTTTGTGTCCCTGCTCATTAATCCTTTTTTTTCCCCATATGACAGCAACACAAATGGAAGGTCAGATGTGATCCAAGCTGATGCCAATCCCAAGTAAATATACTGTCTTGGGCTGCTGGGAATGCATGGTGATGGGTCTGCTTGGCTACTGGCTAATACACCTCTCCATAGCATGTAGGGTCTTGGTATCCATCTTTTTATTTGGTATTAAAAACAACAAACAATTCTTACTTATTTCTTGGGACCTCTGAGATAATGGCCAGTGGTTACCTTAGATTCACTTCTTGGAAGACTTTAGTCTGCATGTGTAGAGCTTTTTTCACGTCTATAAAATCTGTGGCTTTTTAAATTTTAAGTAATGAGCTTTGCTGGCGGGCTGCACTGAAAACATAACACTGTTGTTGCTGTTGTTGGCATGGGATAGAGAAGAGATGCTAAAGCATAATGCTGCACCTGCAGTGTTGTTGTTTTTTAAATCTGGGGTATGCAGGGAAGTCTGCAAAAGTATGGCTTTGGATGTTCTTTTTACTACATAAATCCTACTGAATTCTACTTTTCACCTTGGGAGCAAGGCAGAGGTGATATTCAGCAGGTTCTGACCAGTTCTGGAGAACTGGTAGCGGAAATTTTGAGGAGTTTGGAGAACCAGCAAATACCACCTCTGACTGGCCCCGCTCCCATTTATTATCTGCCTTCTGAGTCCCAGCTGATCAGCTGGATCTTCTTTGGTTGCTCTGCATAGGAGAATGGAGCCAGAAAGCAGGTTAGTGGAGTGGGGAGGGAATGGGATTTTGCAGTAACCTTCCCCCTGGAATGGGGAGGGAATGGAGATTTTACCGTATTCTTCTCCTGCCATGCTCACCAAGCCACGCCTATAGAACTGGTAGTAAAAATTTTTGAATCCCACTACTGGAGCAAGGAAAATGGAGAATATAAGGATCTTCAAACTAGATTATGAAGAAAAAGAGATCATAGGAAAAGGAGCATTAGTGAATGAAGAGGGCAGTAAAGGAAGCGATCCAAAGGCGACTGAGGACAGAATAGAGGGGTTTCTTATTTATAGGTATTTAATAATTCCTGGATATTATTTTGTATTTACAGTTGTTCTGTCATAAATGACACTGTTTTGTCTTACCTGAAAGCCAGTCTTGTAGGAAGAGGTAAAAGATACAAGATTCTGGTCAACAAATGTATTGGTTCCGTACCTTTAGAAGTAGCTCATTCTGTCTTGGTTATTCATTGAGAGTGTTAATTGCACTGCCCAGTACACAAAAAAAGGAGGGTAACTAGAGCTCTTTCGCCCCACCCAAGCTCCCTGAAGTGAATTTTACTATTTGTGATTGTTGGAGATCTAATCAGGCCCATTATTTGTCACTTTACAGAGATGTGTATAATTATCAGAATGTACAAATAATAGCATTTTAAATGTGCTAGTTATTTTTTGTGTCTTTCTGCCCAACACCTTTAGCTCCCAATTTTCTGACAACCATCACAGGACTTTGGAAAGACATCATTCTCTAGACACACATCTTTATTGATTTTATCTTTAAAGAATATTGAGAAAACAATTCTCATCTTTCCAATAAAACTTGGGAGTGAGGTTTCCTTCTTATTCATGCTGTGACCTAGGGAAAAGGGTATATTTTAATATCTGATATTCTCCAAAGCTAAACACAAATCATGTGAGCCACCTTCTTCCGCTTTCAATTCTTTGCAAAGGGAAGATTTGAATACTGGGAAAGTTTTCTTTTTTAGATTCAGGTAGTCCTCAATATATGAGTATAATTGAACCTGAATTACAATCAATGGTCACTGCGGTCATAAGTGAAGGCATCATATGACCAGATCATTATATTTTAATATTTTTTGCTGCAATTGAAACTGAAAGTAATTCTGGAAACCAGCAAAAAACATTGCAGATGATGGTCATGTGACATGGGACATTGCAAACAGCCATAAAGATGGGCTAGTCACCAAATGCTTAAAATGCAGATCACATGACTATGGAGGTGTTGTAGCTATCATAACTTCAAAAACAGGTCTTAAGTGGTTTGGGGGGGACTCTCTAACCTAGAACAGTTGTTAAGTGACCAGTCATAAGTTGAGGACTAGCTGTATCTACATTTTCCTTGCACTCCAGTTTGGAGGATGTAAAAAAAACACCAAACTGTCTCCTACTGTTATTTTTCCATCGGTGTAAGTGAAAAAAGACACTTTTCATTCTGTGTTTCCTAGAAAACTCAACCAAGGGGTGATATATATACAATATATCGTACTGCAGTTTGGAAAATAGTGGTTTCTCCTGTTCTTTTTTCCCAAAGTTGTAATAGTTTTTGTCTTACATAAACTTTGGGAGACAGGAATTCTTCCTCATATGTTTGGAGATTTAGAACAGAGAAGAAATGACTGCTGAAAACCTTTCATTTTTCTTAACATATGCACAAAAGGAAAACATTGAATTGTGCTGTACTTCTAGTGATTTTGAGGTCATGTCCATGTAATTTTTTTGCAGCAACAGAGGACTGATTTGAACCCAAGTCTGGTTTTTTGTTGTTTTTTACTTTTTAGTCTACTCTACAGACCTAATAAATATTCTATTGCTTCTTATCACTGTGTCATCACCGTGTCTGCTCTGCTTAGCTTTTAAGATCAATCCAAGCCATCTAGGTACTTCCATTAATTCACTGAACATCTGCATACCTCAGCAAATAAAAGATTTTTTTCCCTATCACTGAGATGCTTGTTCTGAGAACAAATAGAGATAAGCTGATGAGAGAGAGATGAGATTAGATTTTGAACTACCCCCCTAGTTGGGCATTACAGTATTCTTATCTGGACACATAGCATGCCTGGATAGGCAATAATGTATTCTTTGGGAGTATTGGATAAGTATGGACCCAATGATAGACTCCTGTTGGCATTTTGCGATTTCAATGAAGTGGTTATATTTTTTTCTGTACTGACATTTATTTTATTTTTTTATTAAATTTATATACCGCCCATCTTACTAATCTCTGCGACTCTGGATAGAACATCTTCCTTTCAATCAACTATCTTGTTAAGAATTCATCAGTTGATTCTTAAACATGATGGGCAAGCATCTTTATTCAAGAGCAGAAATAGAGTAAGAAATAGTGGATGAAAGAAATTAAAGGCACATAATAAGAGCTAAAGAAGAAGAAATAAAATTAGTTTACACTGAAATTTTACACTGAAATTTCAATTTGCACTGAAATTTGTATCTCTGCAAACCTTTGCTTCCCCCATATCTGAATACTGATTTATAATTGCTTTTTGCAGTTGAAACTCCTGCTGAGCCTTTCACTCCTCACATACTCACTGACCCACACAATACTTATTGTACATCCCTGCAACCCTCTCTGACCCATATGACATCTTTCATGCTACCTTGTGCATCCTTTCCAGCTCTTATAGTACCTCTTATGCATGCTTGGGAGCCTTTGCCCCCTCTCTCCAATTTGCATGGTGCCACACATGCACCACCATGTACCCTTTTGCACCTTCCCTGACCCACAAGGTGTCTCTTGTGCATGTCTTTTCCTTCCCCACATCCCTACGTACCCTCACTTTCTCCACCCAACAGCAGCTACTTGCCTGCCTGCCAGCCTGGAACTTCCAACTTCCTGCCAGGTTCCCCATTGACTTTTCTTATGGGAAGTTGGCAAGAAATGTTGCAGTGGTGCTGAAATGGCCACAACTCTGCCAAACTTCAATCCCACAAGAGTAATGGGTCCTGAATTTTGGATGCAATCTATAAGTTAGCAAATTTGAGGTAACTTGTTTCAGAAATTGTTGCCCTTATGATGAACCGCTTAGCACCATTGAAAATTGCAAGTAGACACAAGACTTTTAATAGTGAATAGATACAGTATGATACTAAAAATTGAGAGTTGCCTAGGTTTCAATGTTTCTCTTATTTTTCCTGGAAAAAAATGATATTTCTCAAAATATTCTCTCTCTACCTAGTGCATATCTCTCTCTCTCCCTCTCTCTCCATCTCCTCTCACATTGCATTCTGTTAATACTAATAAGATTTCTGGAGCACTAAAAACAAGTTTCATGACAAGAGCAGAGAAAGACATTCATGCCTCAACAAGAGTTTGCCATGCACACAAATAATATAGGTTTCTCATTTTGAACTAACACCTTTTCTTTATAATTTTTCCTTAGTTTGAAAGATGCAAATGACTCGCCAATTCAGTGTGAGATTTCTCCTCTTGTCTCCTATGGGGGTGAAGTAAGTTGCTATGGTATTCTGAATTCTTTTTCTCCTTCCCCTGCCTTCTCAACACTGTCCTAAAGTCACAAAACTGCTTTAAGGATGATAACCTAAATAAGCCCTGGTGGTGGTTAGAATATAGTATTGCAGCCTAACTCTGCCACTGCCAGCAGTTCGATTCTGAATGAAGGAAGGTTGTCTCAGCCTTCTATCCTTCCACCCTTTACCTTTTGGTAAAATGGACCCAGATTGTTGGGGGCAATATGCTGACTCTGTAAACCACATAGATAATGCTGTAAAGCACTGTAGAGTAGTATATAAGTCTAAGTGCTATTGCTAAATATAAATACAGATGATAGGGCAAAGTTGAAACAAGTAACCTCTCTGAAAAGAGTGTGATGTAATAATGGAAAGTTGATGTTCCTGTGGCTCATGGCAAAAGTCCTGGGCATGTAATCCTTGTTTCCCATACTTGGATGGAATTGTGAGTAAAGAAGGATGTTTAATTGCTGAACGCTTGGGTTACAAATTTCAATGGTCCGTGTAGACTCATTGGTGTTAATATAACTACAGTATACACAATATATTTATGGATTATTACTTCATTCCTACTTGATACTGGAATTTGTATTATATTATTGTAAATTAGACTGCTAAACTTGCTAGCCTACTCCAATAGCTAAAAATGCAGCTTTAAAACATCACTTCTACAAAACTGTCTTTCATAGAAAATCGAGTAAGCAGCTAATTTCAATATTGTTGCAAGCCATTATAAGGAGGCTTTCATCAAAACCTTTCTCATATACTATAATTATGCAACAGTACAAAGGTTTAATTGGACTTTACTAGGTCTTGTGAGCTTGAAGGTTTAACATGAATATATCAAGTGCTCCTAACACTTGATTTTCATCCCCATAATAATCCTTAATGGAGGATGATAATACCTTAAGCATATAGGAGGAGTCTCAGTGGCGCAGTGATTAGAGTGCAGTACTGCATGCTACTCCTACTGCAATTTGGCAGGCTCCATCCTTCTGAGAGGTGGGTAAAATGAGGACCCAGATTGTTGGGGGCAATATGTTGACTCTGTAAACCACTTTGAGAGGGCTGTAAAGCACTATATAAGGTGATATATAAGTCCAAGTGCTATTGCTGTATACCTAGAAAATGGGATTTACAAAGCTGTATTTAAGGCCATCCAGTACAGTCTGAACCGGAATTTGAAACTGATTCTCTCAAAGTCCAAATTGTATATTAGATTACATGTGATGGTTAAATTTGCTGTACTAATATTAAATTTATCCTGACTAGTTTCTGAGTGTTTCCTTTTTTCCTAGGGATTAGTGGAGTTGGTCAAAGACAAAGAATTCCATGCTCCTTTGATGATAGACCAAAGTGGGATCCACGAACTTGTGAAGAATGGTGTCTGAAATGTCCAGAAGAGATCATCTTTCTGGTCCGAGATTTTATGATCCTTTTGTATCAGACTGAGTATTTGAACAAAGGTTTCACTATCGCCTTGAAGAATCTTCACTCAAATTGAGTTTTCTTAAAAATCAGTAGTAGGCTACAAATAAGATAAAATACAAATATTGATTTCATCTTGGAATATTGGAAATAACTATTTATATAATTCTTTAATGTTTTAAATTGTTACTGTTTCAAATTGCAGCACCTATTTTGTTACATGCTGTAGTGTTTGAAGACATCAGCATTTTCTTCTAAGTGCTTTATTACACCTGTAAATGGTCTAAGTGGTACGAAGGTTGGGACACTTACATGAATTTTTAAGTTTGGTTTTTGCATTTGGTTCCTATGCTTTACAAATAATTATATCTTGCTGGAATTGCACACTTGAAACACTAAAAAATAATACAATTGAATTAAAATGAATTAAAATGTTTTTCCTAATATAATGTTTCTTGAAACTTCTTTAATACTTGACTTAAATTTATGTTAGGGCAGAGGCTATAAGATATATGATAATGAGAGACTGATACGTTTTTTTATATTTTTGTGAAAAGTGCTCACTGCAGTCAGTGAGGATCTAAGGAATGTATTCTCTTCCCAAGATTTGTATATAGAACAAGGATACAATAGAGACTCTTGAAACTAAGGAATCATTGCAAGAAACAAGCACTATTTAAATTTCTTCTCAAGCTGAGTTAGAATGCAAAGATAGTGAGAGTGCTGACAGACTAGTCGATATTTTGCCCACTCCCCCCAAAACATGTTTCTTTTGGGGAAGTTTCCTTTCATCAAATGCTTTGGAATATTATTTTGGTATTTTAACCAAAATATAGACAGCTATTTGTGGGATGTTAATTTCCAGAGATTGCTCTAACAGACATAAAAATACAGAAGAGACAGGGATTCATGCAAATGATGACGATTCAGTTCTGTTAAGATTCAAATTTTTGAACAACCGGTTCTGTGGGTGTGGCTTAGTTGGTGGGCATGGCTTGGTGGTCATGTGACTGTCTGGGTGTGGCCAACTCAACATCACTCACATCGAGTCATGCATCTCCTCACCTGGCTTCTCATGACTGTGGGGATGCTGCAATAGTCGTAAGTGTGAAAAATGGTCTTAAGTCACTTTTTTCAGTGCCACTGTAACTTTGAATGGTCACTCCACACAAGCAAAGTACCAGCAAAGGAGGGGAAAAAAACTCCAGAGAAGTTCCTGAGACAGGAAGTTTAGTCCTGCCAAGAACGTAATAAGGGTTAACAGAGAGGCAGTTTCTGTAAGCAACACCAGAATGTTTCCTTCCTGCCTTCCTTACAGGATTAGGCCAGTAATTTCTTCAAACAACTGGTTCTCTGAACTGCTTAGAATGTTTATAACCGGTTCTAGCGAATAGGTGCGAACCTGTAGAATCCCACCCCTGGTTAAAACCCCATTCATTTTTTTTCAGTTTGATTTTGAGCTGCATTTAAAAGAAATTAAATCACAAAACTTTAAAAATTATGTTCGTCTCAGACCTTACACAGTTTCTGGTCTTTTTTGAAACTCTGTAAGAGATGGGTGGGTGGGTTGGATGGTCAGTTAATTAATTTGGGCATTAGATGTGATTCATCCATGAAGATCAATACATTCAGTTGCATGATAATAGGCCTAAAATGAACTTCCTTGGTACTTCTAACTTTCTGTCTGCCATTAGTGATAAAATTTCATGTCCAAAATATTTTGCTTGATAACAGATAAATTCACATAGCCAGCTTCTGTGAACTTTTATTAACAATTCAGTTATATAAATATTGATCTAAGGTTCAGCTACATGAATATTGTTCAGCTGTATCATGAAAAATGTTTTCAAAGATATGATTATGAAATTCAAATGGCAGGCAAAATATTTTGATGGGCAAAAACCAGACAAAAACCATCTCATCTACCCAGACGTGTAATTAAAATGTGAAATTGCAGTGTTCAGAATTGCTCATTCTGAAGAACTTGGTCAATCCTGCATGGGATATGTTTGCCAAATTAAACTTAACTGAGTGAAAAGTATGTTGCAACGTTGGAGTAAAGAATTGAATGTATTTCAAATAGCATTTCCTGTGAAATGGGAAAACTGTTTAAATAAATATGGAAGAATGAATAATTTGGGGGGGAAATTGGAAGCTATTTTCAATTGCTATTTATATTTACAGTAGGAGAAATATTAGCCAGATTTGATCCATGGATATATGGACATAGATTGGTGGTGGTGTAAGCAGGATTTTAAAAAAATCCATTGGTTGGAATCACATGCTAAAATGTTACATTCAGCAATAAGAAGCAAGCTAGGCCGAAATTAGCAAATTTCTGAGACGAAATCCGACTCTCAAAAACATCTTGCATGGCCTGCAAAAGTGGGTATGTATCCAACTTCCTCCCGGTCAGCTGATTGGATTGCAAGGCACAATTTTTGTTGGTAGATCGTAAGAAGTTCCCTGTATTTAAGACATTCATGCATTCTCATTCCCATTTGCAAGAAATGCAAATTGTTCCGTTTTTTTTTCTTTATTCCCAGCAATGCAGAAGCCCTGGAAAGAATCTGCTGTATTTGAGACACATATTACAATGCACAATATAATGCTGCTCATCTTATTTGAGCTCAAATAAGGACTTGGATGCTGATTGCACATATTTTTGCTTGGTAGAGGGCAACAGTGAAAGCTTCCTTTTATATTAGAACCCATAAGCATAACGGACACTTCTAAAAATAAATGATAGGTGAAAATCCAAAGTGAAAAAAATCCTTTGTAGCACATCTGTTCCACAGATGTACAAATAAAAGAAAGAACATAGATTTCTTCATGGAACTAGCAATGTGGGGAAAGGAATTTTCCCCAGCAATTTTCAATACTAACCTGAAGCAGTTGGAGTGACAATAAAGCCTCTTGGAATGACAGTCAAATGAGGTAGACCCCAATTTTCTGGCGAGTCATTCCATTTCCACAGAGCAGCAAACCTGGTAAAATACTTCAGAAAGCAAAATAAGTACAGTAGCAGGAGGACAAATAAAATACAAAGAAAAGAAGCATTTGAGAAAGGAAGATGAAAGCAACCAACTTGAATACAAGTATTGTATGTGAAACATTTGACAACTTTTAATCTTATTTTGGTTATAAGGTTAACTCCTTAAAGTAATGAGCACAATGGAAATGATTCCAGGGCACCTTGAGAAGAGCTGCTTCCTCTGGGCTATGGAAATCATTATTTAAAAGTACTCTTAATTTTCCTCTAATTACACTGTGACTGCTTTGGGGATTACTCTTTTTTTCTCCAACCACCTTCCTTTTTCAATTTACTGTAGATGTCTCAGAGTGTCCATACTTCAACACGAAAGCCTATGTGCTTTGTCAAATTAGCAGTGTTACAGAAATCCCACAATGAGGATGCATCTGTCAGACCTGCTCCTTTCCTAGATCTCTAGAAAAAAAAAGACCCTCTACTTCATTTGGTTGAAGTGATAGTTTTTTTGTTTTTTTACTAAGGATTGCTGCCTGCAGTAAAAGCATGCTAGAACTAAAGTTCCCATGCAAAAGGTGACAAACCTCTCCCCTTCGTCCCAGCCCTCCCCTCTTGACCAATTCACCTTTGGCCGATGGTGTTTTGTGAACCATGTCAAGGTTTGGAGCAATCCACATTCCATTCCCAAGCATCATAGCCTGGCACAGGCTGGTTTCTTGCACCTCTGGTTTCCATTAAACTGTGAACCCTCTTCTCTTTTTCTCATCAATGTCCCATACATATTTATTGCCCATTTGCTCTCCTTCCCCTCCCCCCTAACAGTTGATGCCAGGATGCTGCCAAGGCACCAAGCCAAAGATAATAGAGATGACAGCATCTGTGAAATAGTTAGGATAATAGCTCTTTGTTAAAATCACAGTTGAATTTTATATTCATTCATTCTCCTATGAGCTGTTCAGAGCATCCAGTAGCAGGAGGTGCTTCAGTCTCTGGAAGTCTAGGCTGGGCTTAATTTGTGGAA
>BLBF01000052.1:4935698-5002738 GCA_015471245.1 Laticauda colubrina
TAAAATTGGAAGTATCTAGGCAACGTTTCGATGAAGTCTCATTCATCGCCTTCAGGCTTGTTTCTTCAGCTCTGTGCTTCTCAGAGTAATGTGAGCTTGCACCTGCTTCTTCCTTTTAACTGCTAGTGGGGGTGTGACTTGATTGGGTGGGGACTTGTATCCCCAAGATTCACAAAGAAGGAACCCCACTATGACCAATAGTCAGCTCCATAGGCTCACCTCTATAAAACTTAGCCAAATTTCTCGCCAAACAACTACAGCCCTATGCAGAATCCATCAACTCACATGTAAGGAACTCATTCCAGTTCATCGAGATCATAAAGAAACAAAACTTACAACCCAGCGACCTACTAGTGAGCTTCGATGTCATATCCCTCTTCACCCAAGTGCCTATAAAAGAAGCCTTGACAGCCATCCAAAACAAATACAACCCCCCAAGTACATCCTAGATCTTACCAACCACTGCCTATCCAATACATACTTCACCTACAATGGACAAAAATACAAACAAATAGAAGGAGCACCCATGGGATCACCCCTCTCACCTGTCATCGCAAACCTCTACATGGAACACTTTGAAACACAAGCTCTAGAAAAATATGATCACAAACCCAAACTCTGGCTCAGATACGTAGATGACACCTTCATAATTTGGCCACAAGGGAAAGAAAAACTGAACAACTTCCTCACACACCTCAACAGCCTACACCCCAAAATACAATTCACCATGGAAACAGAAGCCAACAATCAACTTCCCTTCCTAGATGTCTTAGTATACAAAAAATCCAATGGCTCCCTAGGACACACCATCTACCAGAAGAAAACACATACAAACCGCTATCTACATGCACTCTCACACCACCATCCAGCACAGATCAATTCCGTAGCCGAGACACTCATCTACAGAACAAAATGAACAACATTTAAAAACCGAACTACACACTCTCACTAATGTACTTACAGCCAATGGATTCCCCAAAAAGAAGATTACCCACCTAATCCAAAAAGAAACCCCAACCAAAAGCCAAGACAGAGAACAAGAGAATGGCAAAGCCCTCCTCCCATATATAAAAGGCACTGCAGACAAAATCAGCAAGATCCTCCAAAAACACAACATTAAAACAGCATTCTGCACAAACAGAAAAATATCCACCATCCTAAGATACCGTAAAGACAAAATCGAGTTAGAAAACCAAGGAGTATATGAAATCCCTTGCACTGCCTGCACCACCACATACATAGGACAAACTAACAGAAGAATTAGTGCACGCATTGAAGAACACAAGAACTCAATCAAAAAAGAAGAACTGACCTCATCCCTGGTCCAACACCTCAAAGCCACAGGACATGAAATTGACTTTAAAAATACCAGAACTATCGCCAAAACCAAACACTTCAACAACAGAATAATCAGAGAAGCCATAGAGATAGAAAAACGCCCACACAGCATGAATAAACGAGATGATACCTCCCGCCTACCAACCATTTGGAAACCTGCCCTCATTAATAAACGAGTACCTAACATGAAGAATGTCACCAGACCCACACCCACAAGTGCCACACAAGATGCTACCACCACATTTCCACGGAGAAAAAAGACTCACACCCACACAGAAAATGAGACACAATCACGAACCAGAAGCCGTACCGCAGCTGCACCACTACCCTACACCACTAACCTCTCTGACCCATACAAGAAGCGAACTGACACCCACTATGAAGATGTGGCACGACCACGAACACGAAGCCAAACAACAGGATCACATCTCACCAGCTCAAATCCCCCAGTAACTAAGACTAATCTGAACACAACCAAGCCCCCACCTAAACAGAACACACCCCCACCCAATCAGAACACAGTCAAGCCTCCACCCAATCAAGTCACACCCCCATTAGCAGTTAAAAGAAAGAAGCAGCTGCAAGCTCACATTATTCTGAGAAGCACAGAGCTGAAGAAACAAGCCTGAAGATGATGAATGAGACTTCATCGAAACGTTGCCTAGATACTTCCAATTTTACACAGGAGAAAACCCGAATAACCAAAGATCCATATATATATATATATATGCTGTTCAGCTTCCTTCGGGTATTATCCCATGTCATTGTAGTGCTTTTAAAGTTGTAGCAACGTTTCAGCAGAATCTCATCTGCCATCATCAGGCTTCTGTATTGAGTTCGTATGTGGGTCAGGCTATCACAGCTGTTAGTTTTAAATTTGAGGCTAGCCTACTGTTGTCCCAGGATGGTTTTTTTTTTACATAATGATTGGTTGGGAGTCTTGGTCTGTGTTTATTGTTCTTGGAGTTTGATTGATTGGTGTTTCTGGTTTCTTCTGTCTGTTTTGTGGCTTTGATTGGCTGGCAACACTGTGTTCCTGTATTGGAGGCTTTCAGTGCAGCTTGGCTTCACGTGAAAGGACGGCTATTATCTATTAGGAAGCTAGGTTTCATCTGGGTGCCTGGTTGGGGTGTGTTTGAGCTGGAGGTATCAGAGGGAGTCTGTTTGTGCCCAGGTGTTTGCCTGGCTTGTGGTGTGGAGATCTTTCTATTTGAGAGAGCAGGCTTCCAAATGATTGACAGTCTGGTGGAATCATCTCTTCTATTCATGCTTTCAGGTCTTTTTTCAATCTCTATGGCTTCTCTGATGATTCTGTGGCTTGGGTTTTCTATAGTGGCTAAGGTTTTGGTGCCATTGAAGTTGATGTTGTGACCTGTGGTTTTCATGTGTTGGACTAGTGAGGAGGTGTGTTCCAAATGGTTTGGAAACCTGCCCTCATTAATAAACGAGTACCTAACATGAAGAATGACACCAGACCCACACCCACGAGTGCCACACAAGATGCTACCACCACACTTCCACCTAGAAAAAAGACTCACACCCACACAGAAGATGAGACAGGACCACAGACCAGAAGCCGTACCACAGCTGCACCACTACCCGCTTCAAACCCCTCTGACCCATACAAGAAGCGAACTGACACCCAACATGAAGATGTGACACGACCATGAACACGAAGCCAAACAACAGGATCACAGCTCACCAGCTCAAATCCCCCAGTAACTAAGACTAACCTGAGCACAGCCAAGCCCCCTCCTGAACAGAACACACCCCCAGCCAATCAAAACACAGCCAAGCCCCCTACCAATCAGAACACAGCCAAACCTCCAACCAATGAGAACACACCCCCATCCAATCAGAACACAGTCAAGCCCCCACCCAATCAAGTCACACCCCCACTAGCAGTTAAAAGGAAAAAGCAGCTGCAAGCTCACATTACTCTGAGAAGCACAGAGCCGAAGAAACAAGCCTAAGGATGATGAATGAGACTTCATCGAAACGTTGCCTAGATACTTTGAATTTTATGCGGGAGAAAACCCAAATAACCAAAGATCCATATATGTGTTTGTGTGTGTGTGTTTATTTTAGTGTTAGGAAATCGTTTAGGTTTTCTTTTCCATGGGGCCAAATCACAAATGTGTCATCGATGTATCTTCGCCATAGTTTGGGTTTGTGGGTGGCATTAGCCACACACAATTATGCTATAGCACCCAAAAAAATCCCCACAGAATCTATCATATGTGCAGTAGAATCCAGCCTAACCAAATTAAATACAAATGAAGCTGACAGAATAAGACACCAGGTTACAAACATCTTATGCATAAGCAAACCACCGAAAAGCAGCTTGCACAAAGATGAATTCAAAGCGCTACAAACCCCGAAAAATGATAACAGCATAACCATACTCCCAGCAGATAAAGGGAATGCCACAGTAGTAATGGACAGAAAAGACAACAAAACAAAATTGACAGACCTACTCCAAGACTCCACAAGAAACCTATAAACACAGACTCAACCACATATCTGGAAAAATTAACCAAGAAGAAAATTATAACCAGCCACAAAAGCAAAGAAATCCAACAGATGATCATACCCAGAGAAAAATCTTCCAGATGCCCCAAACTATACGGCCTCCAAAAATACACAAAGAAGGCATACCTCTCAGGCCCATAGTCAGCTCCAAAGGAGCCCCACTACAAAACCTAGCTAAACACTTAGCAAAACAACTACAGCCCCATGCTGAAACTGTAGCTTCATATGTACAAAACTCATACCACTTCTTAGAAATGATCAAAGATCTACACGTGGAACAAGAAGATCTGCTTGTAAGTTTCGACGTGGTTTCACTATTCATTCAAGTCCCGATAAAAGAAACTCTTGAAATCATCAAAAATAAATACCAACCAGCTAAACACCTCATGGAACTAACAGAACACTGCCTAACCAACACATATTTCATGTACAAAGGACAAAGATACAAGCAAATTGAAGGATCCCCTATGGGATCACCACTGTCACCCGTCATTGGAAACCTGTTCATGGAAGAATTCGAATCCAGAGCCCTGGCTAATGCCACCCACAAACCCAAACTATGGCTAAGATACATCGATGACACATTTGTGATTTGGCCCCATGGAAAAAAAAACCTAAACGATTTCCTAACACACCCAAACAACACACACCCAAAATCAAGTTCACCATGGACACGGAAATAAACAAACAACTACCATTCCTAGATGTACTAATCTACAAAAGAACAGATGGCACACTAGGACACACCGTATACCAGAAGAAAACACACACCAACCGCTACCTCAATGCCCAATCCCACCACCACCCAGCACAGATAAATTCCGTGGCCAAAACACTAATCACCAGAACCAAACGCCTGGCAGACAAGACACATATAAAGACTGAACTATGCACCCTGACTAAAGTACTGACAGCCAACGGCTTCCACAAAAACAAAATCACCAACCTGATCCACAAAAACACACCAAGACATAACAGAGACCTAGAAGACCAACAGACCTATGGAACAGCTGTCCTGCCCTACATAAGAGGTACTACAGATAAAATCAGTAAGATACTACACAGGCATCACATCAAGACTGCCTTCAAAACAGACAAAAAAATAGCAGCCATCCTTAAAAACCCCAAAGACAAAATTGACCTGGAAAACCAAGGCATATACGAAGTTCCCTGTGCATCATGCCTGGCCACATACATTGGACAGACCAATAGAGGAATAAGTATCCGCCTGGATGAACACAAAAATGCAGTAAAAAAGCTGGAACACACCTCCTCACTAGTCCAACACATGAAAACCACAGGTCACAACATCAACTTCAATGGCACTAAAACCCTAGCTACTATAGAAAACTCCAGCCACAGAATCATCAGAGAAGCCATAGAGATTGAAAAAAGACCTGACAGCATGAATAGAAGAGATGATTCCACCAGACTGTCAATCATTTGGAAGCCTGCACTCTCAAATAGAAAGATCTCCACACCACAAAACAGACAAACACCTGGGCACAAACAGACTCCCTCTGATGCCTCCAACTCAAACACCCCCCACCAGGCACCCAGGTGAAACCTAGCTTCTTAATGGATAGCAGCCGTCCTTTCACACGAAGCCAAGCTGCACTGAAAGCCTCCAACACAGGAACAGAGTGTTGCCAGCCAATCAAAGCCACAAAACAGACAGAAGAAACCAGAGACACCAATCAATCAAACTCCAAGTCCAGTGAACACAGACTCAGACTCTTAGCCAATCAAAATAGACTAGCCTGGAATTTGAAACCAGAAGCTGTGAGACCCTGACCCACATACAAACTCCATACAGAAGCCTGATGATGGCAGATGAGATTCTGCTGAAATGTTGCTACAACTTTAAAAGCACTACAATGACGTGGGATAATACCTGAAGGAAGCTGAACAGCACACATGTAAGTACCTGTGAAAACTTAAAAACACACACACACACACACACACACACACACACACACATATATATATATATATTTGTACTTATAAGAGCAATAATAATAATAATTATTATAATAATAATAAATTTCTCTTCAGTATAATATTTTAATTTCAATAAAATATTATTGCTGAGATACGACTCATTTTAGATAGGTACTATATTTTTATATATATTAAAAAGGGGGGGCAATAGAACCATTATGAGAGCAACCAGTCTTTAAACAGATCTGGCCCCTGGGCGTGCCAACCGCCTTCACAGCAATATATAACAAGCATACTGCAATTCCAATTTGAATCAAAATGGCAGATGGTAGTAGTTCTTAGACCTCATCTTTGAAGGCAAAAGCCAAATCTCAACACAAGCCTAAGCAGGCTAACGGGACTTCTAGAGCCTCAGGAAGGGACGTTATCAGGTGCTACAAAGCTTTACAAAAGCAGATAGACAAGCGCACTCGAGAGGTGCACAATGTCCCACAGGACTTCTCCTCCTCCTGCACGTCTGTTTCTTCCCACCCTCCTTCTCCCCTAGATCTCTCTCTCTCATCCAGGCGCAACTTGGCTCTACACGGCCAACAGGCCCAAGTGCCCAGGACACCGATCACGCGAAGGTCTCCTGAAGCCATATTCACTCTGACAGCAGCTGGTCTCCGTCAAGGCAATAGTCTTTTTGAGGAGGTTCCAGAGAAGACGAAAGACTGGATGGAACTGGCAATCCACCAGGGAATCACAGTGGGGCTTCAACACGCAGTTTTGACCAGAGATTATCCTGTGATCAATGATCATGAGTCCCAATCACTGAGATCATTGACCAGGTCGGAGCAGCACCATACCCAGGTACATTTACAGGGGGAGACCCCCCTCCAAGGGCCGATGGAGGAGGAGGAGGAGGAAGAAGTGGATCAAATTGATCAAATGGAAGAGACTGAATTGGGATCAATACATGATAGCGAGCCCCTGTCAGAAGCAGACCTCTTAGAAAGGGGAATGTCTGAGGATGAGGGTCTTATTCCTGACCAACCTGTTTTTACAGGCTTATTCCACCCACAGCTTTTCAAATCTCTCTTGTTTAAGGCAAAAAATATTGCACGCCTAAACAAGTCAACCCCTCCCACTACACCAACTCCTTCGGAAGAGGGACCAGAGGATCTGATCTTCAACCAACCGGTAGTTGAAGCAGAGGTGATCCCAGTTCCTCCCATGTTTTCGGGCCTGGTACAGAAGCAGTGGGTGTACACAGCCCCCACTGGATATGACAGGAAATATTTTAATCTGGCCCCTGATTTCTCAAATTATTGAATACTCCCAAGGGAGACAAACTTATAGTGGGATTAGCGTCCTCCTCCATTCCCAGTGATGCGCTGGAGGTGTTAAAGCCAGAGGAAAAATGGGCCGAGCTAGCCCTGCTCAGAGCCCATCAGTCTGACGTGTGGGCCATCAGAGCAGCCATGGCTGCCTCCTTCTTCACGGTTCCTCTCTCAGGTGGGTCCATCTCTTACAGCAACTTGTCCCTAATTCTAACCTTAGAGTTCAGCAAGATATTGCTAAACTTATTGCTGCTGCTGAATTTTCAGCTGATGCAACTTATCATGCAGTCAGGTTTTCAGCCAGGGCCATTATTTCGCATGTCACAGCGCATCGCTTGGCAAGCTGACTTCAAACACAAATCCAAGCTGGCTTCATCCCCAATTGTGGGAGACAGACTGTTTGGCCCTTCCCTTGATCCGCTACTAATCGAAACCTGTAACAAAAATAAAATTCTCCCTTCCCTTTTTCGGAGGTCAGATCCTAGAAACCCCCAGTCCTTTCGGAGGGGATCCTTTCAACCCTGTTACCAGGGATCCCTTTCACCCAGATACCAGAGACCCCCACCATCAGACCAGGCAGCCAGATAGGTCAGACTTCAGGGACAGGAGCAGAAGAGGTAGTCAATCCAAAAGATCTTTCAGGGAGCAGGAAACAGGTCCTTTTGGCATCCAAGATAACTCCTGGGACTCAACTCCCATTGGCGGACGCCTTAAATTATTTGCCGACCAATGGGAATCCTCAACCTCTGATTCCTGGGTCAGAGACACAATCAGATTTGGCCTTGCGCTGGAGTTTCAAACCAACCTCCAGATTTTTTCATGTCATGCCCTCTCTCCAGAGAGTGATCTCATGGAATCCGCTATCCAACACCTACTGGATATACGAGCCATCCAACCAGTAGCTACCACTCAATGGGGGTGAGGTTTCTATTCACATCTTTTTGTTGTTCCCAAAAGAGCAATATTAGATGTGAAACATCTCAACCATTTCTTAGTATGTCACAAGTTTAAAATGCATACCCTACAATCTATTTTGCTTGGCATCAGAAAGGGGGACGTCCTCACATCCATAGACTTGTCAGAGGCATACCTGCATATTGTTATTCGGACTTCCCACGATAAATTTCTCAGATTCTGTTATAATAACCACCATTTTGAATATGTGGTCCTTCCCTTAGGACTTGCTTCTGCCCCTAGGACCTTCACAAAGGTTCTCACATCCCTGTACGACTCCAGTGTTATCTTGATGACATCTTGATCTTGTCATCTTCCGTCCCCCAAGCAGTCAAAGACACTCAGAACACATTACAATCCCTACAACAACATGGCTTCTTAGTAAATTGGAAAAAGAGTCTTTTAACACCATCGACTCAGACAACCCATCTGGGGGCTGTCATAGATAAGGCAAAGTTTACCTGTCACCAGATAGACTAATTCGCATTCAGCAATTAGTTAAGGAGATCAGGGGTCCTAAGAGGGTGTCCCTAGCTGAACTATCAAAATTGTTAGGCAAGATGATCTCATGTATCTCTATCATCCCTTGGGCCCGGCTCCACACTAGATCTCTCCAGTGGTTCCTGCTTCCGTACCAGCGCTCTAGCCGAAGCAATTCCAAACACACGGTCAGGGTACCACCAAAGGTTCTCATATCTCTCCTCTGGTGTACCAGACCAGTCATTAACAGAGGCTGTCTCTTCAAGGAGCCACAAAGACTTACCATCACCACTGATGCCAGCCTGTTTGGATGGGGAGCTCACGTTCAATCGCTTACAACCCAAGGTTGCTGGTCTGCCATAGAACAGTCTTGCAGCATAAACTGGCTGGAGCTTCGACCGGGTACGTGATCAGCACATACTAATACTGACTGACAACGTAATAGCCAAAGCTCACATAAACAGGGGGGCACACAGTCAAAACATCTCATGCGGGAAGTGGAGCGGTTGTGTCATTGGGCAGAGATCAACCTACTTTCCATCAGAGCAGAGCACATTTCGGGCTTGTCAAATACACAGGCAGACTGGCTGAGCAGGGCCACCATCGATCAATCGGAGTGGCACCTCCATCCCTCCTTGTTTCAGGAAGTGGTCAGGACATTTGGACAGCCGGTGGTGGATCTGTTCACTTCCCCCCTCAACACTCAGCTCCCGAGATTTTTTCCAGGTACCCATCGCAAGGAGCAGAGAACTTCAACTCGCTCCACTGTCCTTGGCCCCCTATGCATTCCCTCCACTTCCACTGGTTCCCAAGGTCATCCAGAAATTGCTAGTCGAGAGGGCGGAACTACTTCTAGTAGCTCCTTACTGGCCCAGACGGCATTGGTTTTCAGACCTCCACAGTCTCTCAGTATCAACTCCATGGAGAATCCCGCCAGCCAGCGTCTCATTAACTCAGGGGCCCCTTCAACATCCGAACCGTCAATGGTTGTACCTGATCATCTGGAGGTTGAGCGGAGCTGTCTGAAGAGTGAAAAGTTTTCCAACAGAGTTATCACCACTATCCTAGCTGCTAGATGCCCCTCAACAACTCGCATTTACAATGCCACATTGTCCAGTTTCTGCAAATGGTGTACCAAGTCTCAAATTGATCCCACCTCTGCCTCTGTGGCTCAAATTCTAGAGTTCTTACAAGAGGGACTTGACAAGGGATTATCACCTAATACATTGAAAAGACAGGTGGAGGCCTTGGTGTCAGTTCTCACTCGCGAAGGCCTAACTTCCCTTTCCCATCATCCTCGTATATGGTTCTTCCTTCGAGGAGCCACAAATTTACACCCTCCAGCAGTACACCGTTATCCCACCTGGGATCATAACAAGGCCCTCGCTGCACTCACCAAGAGCACTTTTGAACCCTTGAGATCATCAAGTCTACAATTTCTGACGTATGAAGTTGTTTTCCTTGTAGCGATCACTTCCGCTTGTCATATTTCAGAGATTGCATCCTTGTCTATCAGACAAGATCTTTGTGTTTTCCATGCTGATCGGGTAGTCCTTCGCCCTGATCCTACATTTATACCCAAAATCAACTCGGCTTTTCATAGGGCACCAGAGCTGATACTTCCTAATTTTTGCTCCAGACTATCACAAGGAATGGAACTGCAATGGCATAGGCTTGATGTGAGGTGAGCATTGCGAATATATATCAATTGTACAATGGCTTTCAGAAAAACGGAAGCCTTATTTGTGTCCTTTCAGCCCAACACTCTGGGAGGCAAGGTCTCACCTTCTTCGATAGGCCGTTGGCTACAGACTGCAATAGGAAAAATATATCAGACTCAATCCCTGCAGGTCCCCAGGGGCATAACAGCTCATTCAACAAGGAGCGCCGCAACATCGGCAGTGTGGGCCACACAGGCACCAATTACTGAAATTTGTTGAGCTGCAACCTGGGCCTCTCCATCACCTTTCATTAGGCATTATAAAATAGATGTGTTTGCATCCGCTGAGGCCTCCTTTGGCAGAAGAGTTCTGCAACAGGTCCACAGGGACAGGAGGAGATTTGAGGCCAGACGGAGTCCCTCCTGTAGGACAGGCCAAGCTTTGGTATGTCCCACTACTGGATGCTCTGAACAGCTCATAGGAGAAAGGGCATTGGTACTTACCTGACACGCCCGTTCTCTTCGACCTGTGAAGAGCATCCAGCCCCACCCTTTTGTTCCATCTGATGGGGTCCTGTTTCTGCCAACGAATTTGTTAGGGCATTGAGGACGAGGGTGTTCATTTCTCTCATCTTCGCCAAAACTGGGGAACGCTGGGGAGGAGTCCGTGGAGGAGGAGGAGCGTTCCACAAATTAAGCCCAGCCTAGACATCCAGAGACTGAAGCACCTCCCACTACTGGATGCTCTTCACAGCTCAAAGAGAACCGGCGTGTCAGGTAAGTATCAACGCCCTTTTCATTCATCCATTCATCCACCCTGGTAATACATAGAGAATATTGCCTGATTTCAATGAATTTAAAAAGGCTTCCTTCCTGATTGTCACCCACATTTTTTCAACAGGCAGAAACACTGTCAATGTCAGCCAAATATTCAGTAAATGCATTACAATATTCACCACATGGAATGATGTTTCTCAATAATCAATAGCTAGAACATAATGTATCTTATCATTAGAATTTCTAATATTTGAATTTGCACTGCCCGATGTTCTGAGTTACTATAGCATGAGGAGCACATATCTTCCTGGGACGTAATATCATTCTAGAGTGACCCTTTTACCCATATTGATGTTCTCTTCTTCAGGAATAGCAAAATTTCCAGGGCAAATGGTATTTTGTCAGAGCAAGGGCTGTTTCAATGGGCTCCTTTAGCAAGTCCACCAAACCAAATGTTAACACTTTAGCATATTTCAGTAATTTTTAAAAATCTTTATATTCAATGGCATTTACAGTTTCATTTTTGATTCCTATCATTGCTCCAACGATTAACAGAGATCATCACTTCGAAATGTTTTCAACTACCTAATTATGAATTACATTTTAACATTCAAATTTTGAGGATAGAATAGGACAGGATAGATGGGATAAGATGGGATGGCATAGGATGGGATAAATTTAGTCTAAGTTTTGTCTTTAGTCTTACTTTTTCCTTGGTACTAAAGATCAAATAGGATTTCTCAACAGACTTTACATCTTGAATTGGCCTCCTTCAGTCTAAAGAGACGATGGTATGTGCTATGAAACCAATAACTGCCATTTCCCATGTTGTTTCAATGCTGGTTGCAAAGCTGGAGTGTCCTCTCCAGGGCCCGAGGCCTGGGTAATTTAAAATGGAGGGTAAACTGTTACCCAAGCAGCAGATCCTCACTCTCCATGTCACTGAAATAGTCTAATGGAACGGCAGAGCTGATATGATTAGTTCCAGCTGCGTTGCAGGAATTACCAGAACGTGATTGTACACAGTCACTAACTGCTTCCAGGAGTCCCACTCTGGATTTTGCCTCGAGGCTGACTCCTGAAGCCTTTTCTAATAACAGAAATAGCCACAAGGCAGTGGAGATTTGAAATCAGAGTTTCCCTTCTCCTAGAAGATGCTTCTACCATTTTATCTGCCTTTGGGGCATAAAGCCCTCTTCTGCCTTCAAAACTATCGACCATCTTCTCCTGTAATCCTGGAAAGGGGCCCTTACAAGGTGCATCTTGTTATCTATATTAAGCCATATTAATATTAAGCTATTCATCTTAAAAATGGATTCCTCACCTATTTCTGCAAATAGATTTGTTCTTCAACATCATTGGAAAGATAATTTGTACCCCAATTATTTGGCAGAGAAAGACTAGATGTTACTGCAATTTATGAATGAGTTGTTCACAGACATAAATTGTGTACGAACAATTACTATGAAATGTGATCAAACTTTATTACAATAGTGTGTAAACTTTAAAACATAAATTTATAAGAAACCCTCAGATACACTTTTTTATATATGTATAAAGTTTTAATTTTTTTTTAATTTTACACATCTCTTCACGTGAGCACCATGATTCTGGATTATAACACTTGTACATAATCACACTTTCATTTCCATTTAATCTTATATCATCTCATATCATTATCCATTTCCCTCATACAAGATACACTTTTGTTGTTATTTTGGCATCTTCCTGTTTATTTCATTTTCTATTCTACTCAGAGTTGGAGTCAATAATCTTGACAAATGGGTGAACTTTCTGCCTTTAAACCGAAAAAGAAAAATTCATCCGGCCAGTTTTTTCCAATATTTGTATTTCTTAAAACTAAACTCCATAACTTAAATCTTTCCTCCAGAGCTGTTCTCCAACACTGAACAGAATTTCTTTTGTTTTTATTGTTTATCTAACTCAGAAGAAAAATAAAAACAAGGGGTCATATTTTTCATGTTTGAAAAGCAAACACAGATCCTTGGAGCCAGTTCACTATAGCTCTCTTCTCTCCAATGAATGAGCTTTGTTGTAAATTATAGTTTAGCTTTAGTTCCCTTGAGTGAAGGAAAAGAGCCTCCAAAGAGAACTGAGTTTCAATTGGCGATTTTCTTTCTCCTTTTTCATTTCCTAATTGAAACCAAATGTGAAATCTGTTGGATTGTGGGATTTCTGGCCTGGTCCCAGGAATTCTCAGAATGCTAAACTGCTTGCAAAGGCATCTTGCATCAGCCTGCAGAAGTTTCTTTCCAGCCCGGCTTCTCCATCTAGGAAGAGAAAACAAGAATTATCTACTTTCCCTTAAAGCTGTGGATTAAACTTCTGGAAACCTCTTGAGTTTCTCTGCTGAAAGATCATTTTAACACCCAGGTATGGACTTTATAATGCTTTTTATAAACAGATAACCAAACTTTTTCACTCTCGGTCTATCTAGTGGAAGGAGCAAAATGGACATCTCAGCCATTTCTCAACAAAAGGCTAGTCTGGCTTGGGACAGTGTTAGGGAAAAAATGAGATTATATGAAAGATGATATGATGTATTTTTTCCTGGCATACCTGCTACAAAAAAAGATAAATAACTATGGTTCTTTAAAAAAAACAACGTCTGCATGGCAGGCCAGGCTGGTTGATTACAGATGCCACTGATAGAGTCAAAGAAAAGGCTCTGAAGCCACAAAAACCCTCAGGTATTTCTTGTTTTTGTGGCTAATTAAGCTTTCAGGTTGTTGATTCAGGAGCCGAGAATTCCATTTGCATTAAGTTGTTTCTCTTGGGAAATTATGAGACGTTTCCAGGCTCTCTTTCATTGGATGTATGAGCGTGTCTCGTGACAACCCTGTGTTTCATGATTGTTTGTTCTTGGTGGCGCCCGCATCTTTTCCTGGCAAAGCCACCAGGACCAAGCTCAGAAAGGGCCCAGAACCTATGCTTTTTCCTTTTTCTTTTCCTGGGAATTCTAGGCCCAGGAAAGAGAGAGAGCAAAGCTTAGTGGAGCAAGAGGGGGTGCGGGTGAGGAGTTAATTCTGCTAGTTTCAAATAGGGAAACAGCCTTTTAACATATTTTAAGGAAGGTATATTGCTATATATAAAGAAGTGTTACACTTTCTAAAAATGCATTATATTTTTAAAAAACTTAAATGTAAACATAAATGATTGTGAAATATGGATATGGAAGTTGTTGTTGATTCTGATTCCTTGACAGGTATATTTGGTGACAAATTGATTCTTCCTATTGCATAACTCATGAAAAGTTTTTGGATACATGAAAAGTATAATAATAGCTTTATATTCCAAAATCATACTGTACTAGAAGTAGAGAAAGTTGACAGAACTGCCTTCTCTTTAGTACTAGTAAGTAACCCAATACTATAAATTAGATCTGATTAAACAAAATACTATTAATTGGGCTCAATTAAATTATGGAATTCAATTAAAAATAAGTGGTGATCATCAGTGCCTTCAATAGCTTTCAAAAGGTTCAATTCAGAGATTTAACCAAAGACAATGTGTCACACCAAAACAAAATGGACCTGCCAGAAGCAATATAAACTTTTATTCTTTTTTATTATTATGTTTTTTCACATTTACATATCATCTTTAACAACACCATGGCATCACTGTTACATATACAAAACTCCATAGATTTATATACATTTATATACATTTTTCTTATCTCTACTATTCTTATTCGTACTATTCAATCATTCATACCAATTATCCCATAGCTCATAGTACTCTTTGCTTTTTAGCTCTGGAGTGAGTTTGTCCATCTCAGCACATTCTAATATCTTTTGGATTACTAATTCCTCCGGCGATATACTATCTGGCTTCCAACATTGTGTGAATGCAATCCTTGCCACTGTCGTTATGTATAATATCATGTATTTGGTCTTTTTACTACATTTCTCCTTAATTATTCCTAAAAGGAACAGTTCAGGTTTGAATTCTATTTGACATTTCATTATTTCTTGTAACCAACTCCATATTTTGACCCAATATTTTTTGGCTTCGGGGTATAGCCACCACATGTGGAAGAAGCTCTTGTTTATATTTCCAACATCTTGGATTCATATTGGGATACATCTTTGCCAATCTCATTGGTACCAAATGCCAACAATAAAACATCTTATAAAGATTTTCTTTATATGCTGCAGACCTTGTAAATGTATAATTTTTACTCCATAGTTTTTATAAACTTTTATTCTTATTTACATTTCTTTCTGTTGTTCTAATGGACAGATGGCACTCAGGACAAATTAAGGTCTTTTTACTGGGAATAATCAATGGAGAAAGCTACTATTTTGTGACATTGTTTTCTTTGAAATAACTGACTGGATGTTATAGGAAGTAAGCAGTGTCCTGTTCTAGTTGTACTCCTTTGATCTTAATGTGCTGTTCATGTATTTTTCCTCAAAGATGCATAGATATTAGTATGTTTACTGTTACAGTTGCTTAACATGGTACAATTTGTTGCATGTTGCATGATGCCCAGGAGTTGTTGTTTTTTTCTCCAAAGTCTATTAGCAATTTACTGTATTTCAAAGACAAGAATCTCCACCAAATGGGATAATACAGTTTCAAAAATGCAAATGTTGTATATTCAATGCTGTGGGTTTAGGAAAAATGGGAAAGTTCTCAATATTTTAAATTTTAGTAACAAATAGCCTTGATGCTAGTTAGATAAATTCTTTTTCCCTAAAAAAAATTCATTCAGAATATTTAGTAATAAAAAAAAATGAATACATTTTCAGAAACAAATAATACTGATCATGTTATTGAATGGACACTTAGTTATTGCTTGAGTTTGCAGAATAATTATGTGCTTTTACTTAATAAATGACACAGTCTGAATCAAGGACATATTTCATATTTTGAAAATATTTCTGGACTGTCTCATAAAATGAGTACCACAATGGATCTTCTCACTGAACCACTGGCAATTAGGCATAGAGTGCTTTTGATCTCTTCTTTCTGCTTTCCAGGATACTTCTAGCCACCTCAGCCTATTTTTCCCTCTTTTCCTAAGCAGGTGCTTTCTCTTCCCATAAAACACTGGCATGCAACTACCATTATATCCAAAAATGTAACTGATGTTGAGACAGACACTTTGCTTTGCAATCTTTTAGTGCCCTCTATGTATTATGAGTCAAAAGACTCTAAAACTGAAATTAAGTAAGAGATTGAAGGGCATTGCCCAATACATTTGTGCAAATACATCTTATACAGAGGACTCAAGGTTTTAGTTGCCTTAGAATCCCATTCACTTCCAAAGTAATTGGGTTTCCAATATTTTCATTCAAAAGACCTCTTAAATAATTTTTAATAAGCAAGAACAATGAAAAAGCAATGGGAAAACTCAGAAAGTTACACATGGATAGCATTGAGATAATGAAGTAGTACTGATGTATTACTATTTTTCCATCAATAATACAAAGCAGAAACTTCTCCTAACTCCCTTGCCCTCATCCTCAATCAAATCATGGATAAGAGAAGTTTCGTTTTTGTCCCACTGTTATCAAATAGCAGAACTACTGGACCCAGAGATAAACTGTTGAGAAAACTAAAAATCTTGAGGCTGTCAATGAGAAAGTGAGCAAGACAGTAAGAGAACAAGAAAAGATCTATAATGTCTACTTCCTTTTTTTTCCTCATTATCCAACTTGAGTTTAATAGAATAGTATTTCTCCACACAGAGACACTAAATCAGACACAGTAAAAACAATAGCATAATGTCTACCAAATGCAGTGACCAACATAATTCTAAAATAAAATAACATTAAGCAGAATAGAATTATCTTATACCCAGACATTTCCTGCAATAGAATTTGGAAGGTTATGAAAGTAAATATAATAGCAGTAGCAATAGTGCTTAGACTTATATGTGTCACACTGTTTTACAGCATTCTCTGAGCAGTTTACAACATCAGTATATATTGCTCCCAACAACCTGGATCCTCATTTTACTGACCTCGAAATGATGGACGGCTGAGTCAACCTTCTTGGAAAATAAAAATGATAAGAAGCTGTAGCCCAGCTTAGTTTGAAAATTTCAGCCTTCCCATCTTCACTTTCAGACTTGTACGATTCTGTTAATGTAGCTTTACAATAAAGTAGAGTTAATTCAACTAGTCTATATCCTGTCTGGTTTATTTGGGACAGCTGACAGGATCCAAAATAAGTGGTTTGTTCAGTGTGCTGCGTTATGTACAAAATGCGCAAATCTTTTTTTTTTTAAGCTTCTCTCTTCCTTCCTGAGCAAGCATGCTGCATTTCAAGCCCTAAAGGGAGAGGTGGAATGTTTAATACTATAAAAAAAGTTTTCCTGTGTGAACCCAAATCAAGAAATGTAGTAAAATAATGTGTGAAATATATCTGGTTGTTTAAGGCAGATCCTGACTCAGATAGACTTTGATCAGTAGCCTTCACAATATTTTCAGTATCTGCTCAGCTAATCCATTTTTCATGTAGAAAGGATTTGTCCATAACCACACACATGTTGAAAACACTGCAAAGGCCATTGTACAATATTCTAACAGAACTTTATACATCTTCAGAAGAAGCAAGCACTGGAAATAATTTGTCATCTGGTACTCAGTAAAACAATGCCCTTTCAAGTTTCAAAATTTTGTAATAATTACTTAGATTGTACTTAAACTCTTTTCAGTAGATTTTTTGAATTCACAAGCATAATGAATAGTTATTTTACTGTTTGGAAAAATTCTGTTTACCAATTTACCATCATTTACAACAAAGGCAAATTGTGAAGCAATAAGCAAATAATAATTCTGAAAAGTACCTTCCTCAATTTTTGATGTCCTGTTTGTCATTTGCTTTCATAGATTGCATCCAAAAAAGTTGACACATCTAGGGGTGCCCAGTTTAAGAAAGGCACAGTCATGTAGGTTTTTAAAGATTGAAACCAACTTCTTAAACTGAATTTCCCTTCCTTTCAATATTGGAATGATGTAATTAGATGATCGTTGGGATATATATCATGGAAGGATTATTTTGGTTGTGTGTGTTTTTAATCCTTGTATACTGTCCAGAGTCACTTGTGTGAGATGAGTGGCCATGTAAATAAATACATTTTGGATACCACTTAGCTTTTTAGTTGTTTTAGTTTATACCAGTAGAATTAACAAGATAATTTTTTCAAGGTGGCATCAAGTAGAACATGTTGTTGTAGTTGTAACTAATATATTAGCAGTGTCAAAGCAGAGAGCTCAGGGATGGTTATATTGGTGCACCACGTGTAATTGCTCTTTGCCTAAAGATCCAGGAACAGCATAGAACCAAAGATTGTCAGGCATGAAAAATCAGGATCATACTATAGGTTCCATTTAATATGATGTATTTGCTCACAAGAATATAGTCAACTATTGGTCTATACACAAGAATATAGTCAACTATTGGCCAGTACTAAATTACTGCTAGATAAGAGTCAATGGAATTCAAGGAAGGGCTCGTCTTGGAACTCTTATGGCAACATAAGGATTCCAGACTGATTCCCCTCTTGATTCTGCTCCCAAGTTGTGCTTCTTCTTGTCTTACAGGAGTACTCCTACATAAGTGACTCTGGTCTTTCAGAGAGTCCTCTTCCAGAACAAATTCAGTTTGTTCTGCCTAACTGTAACTGAGCAAAATCAGTTCTGTTCATTCTTACTTTTCACCTTCAACCAATCCATTAATGAGTTTAGCCAATGTTCAGAAACATTCGGTTCATTTTTTGAATTAGGTGAAAATAGCAAAAGGACTATCTATGATCTCCACATTGTTGTTCTTTCGGTCAGTAAAGTGTAACCGCAGAACAAGATAGACAAGATAAAACTCTGTAATATACCGTGTCTCAGATCCACGTATCTGCCATTCTTCAATGGAAGAAGAAGGGGGGGGGATACAAGTAATCCTTTTTGATGTAACCTGAATATCCTAATCCTTGTACTGATTTATATCTGCCCCCCCCCCCCATGCCTGGAAACTTGTCACCTCTTGGAGAGATAGCAAGAGGAGAAAGGGCCATAAAAATTACATCTCCAAAAGATATTTCGTGGAAATCTCTTCTCAACTACGTTCCCAGAAAAAAAGTGAGGGGAATTAACTTGTTGCTTCTTTGTATTGACAAAATCCACACTGGACTAAGGGGGGGGGGGTTAGAACTTCCTTTATCTAAGCTGCATGCCTGGAGGGATATCAGAATTTGACTTGCTGTCTTCCTTTTCAATAAAGAATTTATTTTGAAATACCCAAGTTCACTCTTATTGTCTGAAGGAGAGAGAGTCTGGTCCTTACACTGTGGGTGCATGACCATTATGCGATGTTATAGTAACCCAATTTAGTGAAAAAAAGATCCAGAAGAATATTGTGGACAATGGTATCAAAACCTGCCAAGAGTTCTAAGAAAGCCAATAGGAGCAGTCCTTTATCCTCTAATGCAATGGTGGCTAACCTATTTTGGCTCCCATGCTGAAAATTGCACGTGCATGCACCCAGGAGGCAATGCATGCTGGGCCCCCCACGCCCCCTGTGCATTTGTGCATGACCACCCTATATGCTGTGCATATCTGTGCATGTGCAAGAGACCCCCATGCACACTGTGCAACTCTGCACATGCGTGCATGTCTCCCATGGACCTTCCCCCTGCACATACATGCCAGATACCCAACAATCAGCTGGCGGGCAGTGCGGGTGGGCGGCGGGCGCATATGCGCAGTGGGACTCTTCCAGGCAACCTCTCACGTACCAGTAGAAGTGGGTCTGCATGCCACTTCTGGCACGTGTGCCATCGGTTCGCCATCACGGCTCTAATGTGTAAATTATTTCCCAAGGTAACAAAAAGAATTGCTGTGGAAAGTGAGCTTTCCCACCCTACTCCCATTGGGGTCTCCACTTGATTATTTCTTTGTGTAAAGTGAACATAATTGCAATTTTATAATTTTGATAAATTCTTTGTATGTAGTGTTTTTATTTCTTTTATTGGAGATGGTTTTGTAAGTCATTTAATGGACCATAGTAGCACAGAATCCTTGTAATCAAGCAAACTTGCAAACAAATAACATAGCTGACTTGTCTTCATCCAACTGAATTGAATATAGGAAAGGAGTATTGTTTTGTTCGTAAAACACACGAGGTAGACCGGGTTCCAACAACAAATACTTTTATTATCAACAGTTAGTAACGGAACACCGGCTGAAGCCGGGGCCAGCCCTTTTATACAGGCTGGCTTGCCTGCTTGCAGCCAATGGCAGCTATTTAGATTTGCCGCCTTTTTGGTATCTCTTTGGATTGGTTCCTAGTGAACCAATCCACTTGTCTTTTCCTTAGCCAATCAGAATGGTAGATTTGGAGTCATCCACTTTACATACAGAACACCCCTCCCTCCTTAGTTCAGTCCTACGTGGTGACGTAGTCTCGCAGGTAGGTGGGGCTTTTCCGGGCTCGACCTGACCTGCGCGGTTCATTTCCAGTGAGGACTTCGACCAGTTCGGATGGGGCTGCTGTGTCGTCCGTCCTCCTCTCTGGAACCGTCTGGAAGGGTGAGTCGGCCATTTTACCGCCGCCTAAGTTTCTTAGGCCGGCAGTTCTGCCGCTCCCTCCCGTTTCCTCGGGGCAGGTCGAGCTGGCTTGGCTGGCCCCTTCCGAAGATCTCTTTTTGTGGGTCTCTTCAAACGGTGAGTCTTTTGTTGGCTCTTTTTGGTCATTTTGAATGTTAGTTTTATTTTTAAAAAGTTCTTTATTCGTTTCTCGCCTTTCCCCCCCCACCTCAGTTTGCATTTCGCCGTGTTCTTTTGTGAATGTTTTTAAGTCCGCGGTTCTTTCCACAATTCGAGACCGAAGCTGGTCTATATGCCGCTTCCATTCCCTCCCATCGTCTAATCTTACCCGGTAGGATTTGGGGCCTGTAAGTTGGGTAATTTGCCCGGGTAGCCATACCGGGTCCCCAGAGAAATTTTTAGCGTAAACTAAATCGTCTGTCTCGAATTGTCTGAACCATGTTGAGGAGTCAGGGGGGTTTCTGGGGTGAAATTTGGGTGTAACCTATCCAGGTGAGATCTTAATTTTCGCCCCATAAGTAGTTCTGCTGGTGATTTATTTGTGATAGTACTAGGTGTTATGTGCTGCAGTGTGAGCAGCCGGTTTACTTTTTGTTGTGTATCTCCAGCGTCCATTCGTTCTAACCCTTCTTTTGTAAACCGGACCATTCTCTCTGCCCTGCCGTTCGCAGCCGGGTGAGCCGGCGCGGTTAGTGCATGTCTTATACCTAGGGAGGCTAGGTATTGCTCAAATGGTATACTGGTTAGCTGTGGTCCATTATCTGAAACGAGAATGTCTGGTATGCCATGGGTGGCAAACAGGCTGTCTAGTTGCTTAATTACGGCTTCTGTTGTCGTTGATGGCATGATTTTTACTTCAAGCCAATTGGAATAGGCATCAACGACAATCAGAAAAGTATGCCCCTTGGTAGGCCCCGCGAAGTCAATGTGTATTCTTGACCATGGTCCTCGAGGGGTTTCCCAGTCCTTAACGGGTGCTTTTGGTGGGGATGGTCTAATTGTTTGGCATTTGTGGCATGAGCTTACCCAATACTCTATGTCCTTATCAATACCCGGCCACCACACGTAACTCCTGGCGAGGCTTTTCATCTTCACCATTCCGGGGTGCCCTTCATGTAAAAGCCTAAGAACCCTGGGCTGCAGTTTAGCAGGGATTACAACCCGATCACCCCACAACAAACACCCCTTTTGGATGGAAAGTTCAGTCTGTCTGGACCGGAAAGGTTTGGAATTTTCAGTTTTTAGATTGTCCGGCCAGCCTTTACCTACCCAGCTAAGAACGCGGGCAGTCAATGAGTCTTTCGCGGTGGCTCTTGCGACATCATACGCTGATATGGGTAGATCGGGGCATGTCTCGATTTGTAGCGCTGTCATCGTTGGTGCCGGGTCTGCGTCGGTTGTTGGCAAAGGCGCTCTGCTCAAAGCGTCCGCATGGGAAATTTGTTTCCCTGGTCGGTGTGTCAGAGTGTAGGAATAAGCCGCCAGGAACTCTGACCATCTCGTCATTCTGGGTGAAAGTATGTTAGGTGTTGGCTTGTTTCCCGCCAAAATCCCCATTAACGGCTTGTGATCCGTTATAATTCGAAAAGTCCTCCCATATACATATTCGTGGAAACGTTTTACTCCAGCGACAATTGCTAGAGCTTCCCTGTCCAATTGGCTATAATTCCGCTCGGTTTTTGATAGAGTCCTAGAATAATATGCGACGGGTGCTTCTCTGCCATCCGGTAGTTGGTGGCTCAGGACGGCACCTACTCCATATGGTGAGGCGTCGCAGGTCACTGTTAATGGCAGAGTGTCGCTAAATTGGATGAGAACGTTTGTTGATGTTAGCAGTCTTTTAATGTTTTGGAAGGCTTTTTTTTCTTTGTAACCCCAAGTCCAAGTAGCCTTTTTGTCTAGCAGGCGGTGTAGCGGTTCTGCTATAGTGGCTTTGTTTGGCAGGAATACATTATAGAAATTAATTAATCCTAAAAATGCTTGGAGTTCCGTTTTATTTTTAGGTTCAGGCGCGTCATTTATCGCCTTAATCTTTTTATCTGTGGGGTGGATGCCCTCTCCGTCTATTGAGTAGCCCAGGAATTCGACGTTGTTTTTAACTAGACAGCACTTCTCTCTTTTAACCTTGAGGCCAGCTTCTCTAAACTTAGTCAGAACCTTTTTTAGTCTGTTCCTTAATTGTGTTTCATCTCTGGCCGAGATTAGGACGTCGTCGAAATAGGGAACGACTCCTTGTATGCCATTTAGAAGGCGTTCCATTAGACTCTGGAAGACGCCAGGGGCTACGCTTACTCCAAATTGGAGTCGGTGGCATTTGAATGCGCCTTTATGGGTGACAATAGTCTGCGCTTCTGCTGTTTCTGGGTCTACTGGGAGTTGCTGATAGGCTTGTGCCAAGTCGAGTTTGGCGAAAACTTTGCCATTTCCCAGGGAATGGAGCAAATGCTGTACTACGGGCACCGGGTATGCGCTTGGTTGTAATGCGTGGTTCAGGGTAGCCTTATAGTCACCACAGATTCTGATGGACCCGTCTGGTTTAATGGGTGTGACGATAGGCGTTTCCCACTTGGCATGGTCCACAGGTTCTAACACCCCTTGGGCTACTAATTTTTCCAGCTGTTCCTCTATTTTTGCCTTTAGTGCAAAAGGAACTCGCCTGGCTTTTATTCTTCGTGGGGCTATTTGGGGGTTTAAATTGAAAGAAATAGGGTTTCCCCGGTACTTGCCCAGTGATCCGTCAAACACGTCGTGGAATTCTCTGACGAGGTCGTCTTCCCAGCCGGCTGTGGTCACTCGATCGACCCCGGTCATCCCGATGCCCAATGGCGCGAACCACTCTATGCCCAGGAGGCTTGGTCTGTCTTGGTTGACTATGGTCAGCGGAAGCACTTTGATGTGGTTTTTGTAGGCAACTTGAAAATGTCCTTTGCCCATCACAGGGATTTGGTTTCCCTGATAGCCTTTGAGGGTTAGGTGCTGCTTCATCAAGTCTTTGGTCTTGATACCTGGGACTAACTGTTTAATTGTGTCCCATGATACCATGGAGAGGAAGGACCCCGAGTCCACTTCCATTTTGCAGTGTTTTCCCTCGATTTCTACGACGATTTTAATTTTTCTTCCACTTTCCGTCTGGGAGCTTTGGATAATGACAGTTTGGTGTGTATTGGCTCACTTTTCTTGTTGCCATTTTCTTTCGGCTCGACTTGGCTCGGCTCGTGTTGGGGAATTTCTGCGTCTTGTCGGGCTGTAAGATTTTTTGTTTCTGCAGACCTTCTCGATGTGCCCTCTTTTTCTGCAATGTCGGCAGATGGCATCGAGGAATCTGCATTCGGCTCGTGGGTGGTTTCCTCCGCAGCCAGCGCATTCCCGCCACTTTCTCCTTTCGCGCTCTTTCTTGTTTGTGAGCAAACGGTGGACCTCGTCGTCCTCCTCGCTTGATTCGTTTGTTTCGCCCGACTCTTCATAATGGGTCGTTGTGGCAGGATGCTTTTTCTCTTTGGCTGATGTTTCATCGCCGTGCGTGTTCATTTTCTTAAATGTTACTGCGGATTTTTTCGTAGCTTCAGCGGCTGTGGCTTCCGCAATGGCTTCGGTAACGGTGATGTTGGGCTTGTTGAGCATTTTACTCTGTGCGGTTGAGTCTCTCAGGCCCAACACCACGCGATCTCTCATTGCCTCGTCTATGTTTGAGAATTCACACTCACCCCCAATTTGTCTGAGTGCAGCGACGAAATCGGCAACGGTTTCTCCCTCTCTCTGGTCCCTTCGGTAGAATTCATGTCGCTTTATTAAATTAGACACCATCGGGGCGTAGTGTGCTTTCAGGAGTCTCTGTAATTCTGTCCACGTTAATTGTTTAACGTCCCGAGGCTTGGCGAGGGCTTTAGCCATTTTAAAGACGGTTGTTCCGCAGTGCGTCAGGAACACGGCTCTCTTTCGTTGTTCGGAAATGCCTTCCATTTCGTTGCTCTCCAAGTACATTTGGAAGCGATCAGCATAGGAATCCCAATCCTCTTCGTTGGGATTGAAGGGTGCGGGCGGTGCGTTGTTTCCAGACATCTTAGTTGCAGTCTGGGCTTCTATCACCATGTGCAGGTTTTTGTTCCGTTCAGGACGATCCCACCCTCGTCGCCAGTGTTTTGTTCGTAAAACACACGAGGTAGACCGGGTTCCAACAACAAATACTTTTATTATTAACAGTTAGTAACGGAACGCCGGCTGAAGCCGGGGCCAGCCCTTTTATACAGGCTGGCTTGCCTGCTTGCAGCCAATGGCAGCTATTTAGATTTGCCGCCTTTTTGGTATCTCTTTGGATTGGTTCCTAGTGAACCAATCCACTTGTCTTTTCCTTAGCCAATCAGAATGGTAGATTTGGAGTCATCCACTTTACATACAGAACAAGTATTCATGCAGACTTTGTCTGGCAGGGATCTTCCCCAAACTATTTCATATAATAATTAATATATTGCCTGTAACCAGCCATTTTAAATAGATAGTTTTTTAATATTAGCCTACTTAAATTAGCCAATCCAGGAGAGGCTCCCTGGGTAAGGAAAGTGTTGAACATTTGAGGAAAAGATTTTAGCACAAGGACTCAATAAAAAGTACTATCCCACACAAATTATTAAAATTTACACTGTAAAAAAGAACCCAAAACTGCAGGGGGGAAAATGACTGTACAGATTCTGTCAAACTAATCTGCCACTACACGGCTCAATACTGCTCATAAAAACTTAACTTACTTACTTCCACCACTTCTCTTACATGTTAAACCCTCAGTTGGGTGCCATGCCAGCCACCCAGTTTACTGAAGGCCTGCAAGGTAGGATGGATGGTGCTTACTATTGGCTGATCTGGTGGGATAGCTAGGTATGAGAGAAAGGATGGCATACAAACAGCACACTGGCCATCTTTCATGCATGTCATCTTTCAGCCTGGACTGAAAGGAGATAGGGTCCTTCCATGGTTGCTTCCCAGAAAACAATATTGAAGATACTCTGCATTTATTTATTAGTGTTGTAACCATTAATGGCTTATTCTCTATGAAAGTATATCATTTTCTTTTTAAACCATTCAAATTGGCTACCATTACAACTGCTAGCAATCCCTGATACACATTCTTATATATATCTAATGACTATCAGATTTTTTTTATTAACATAATTTTAAGGTCAAAAGAAACTCAAATCCCTGCTATCAAAGTCATCCATTATTGCTTTACTCACAATAAGTATTTTATTAATTATAGACTTTGACTCTCTTCTTTTAGTAAAGGGCTGAGGGAATATTCGAAGATGCTGGTTCCTTCTCAGAGACTGATGCCTTGGCTGCTCCTGTTGCTACTGGATATTCCACATGCTGTGAAAACTCAAGTCAACCCAGGTAAGTGAGAAGAATGTGAGAACTGGAATACATCATAGTTTCCCAAAATGGATTCTAGGGATCCATTCCATGGAGAGGGACAAAAAAGATGATTTCTCTATTAAGTCAATAGTTAATAAGATGACAAAAAAGCCCAGGTCAACTAACCAGCCAGAAAATATTTGTGCCTAAAAGCGATTTTTGGTTGTGACAATTGCTTGAGGCAGGGGTGGGATTCAACCAGCATTATTATCGGTTTGGTATTTGCATTTTGCGAATACTCAACTTTCAAGATATTTTTCTATAGTCCAAAATAAATTTAAAGACTATAGATATTGTAGAAATGTAGATAATGGTAAATCATTTGTAGCAAAGGTGTGGTGACATGAGATAAGATAAAGGATGAAATTTTAGACTCAAGGGACAATGTTAACTGAGGTAAATATCTGTAGCAAAACGTAAGCTTTAAGAAGCAATAATCTTTCTAAATACATTATTATCATTGTTAATCATTCATTTGATTGTACTATTGTTCATGTCAAACAAGATATTCCATATTTTTCAATAGATTTATATTATAACCATATTATTATCCTAAATCCATCCAATAATAATACATCTTTGTATTATATTCTATATAATTCTGTTCTCCATATATTGTAAATTTCTACATATTTCATTACCTTATTTTATTTTCTAACCATTGATAGAATAGATCCCAAATCTTATAAAATTGTTTATCTTGTTCTCTAATTTCAAATATCAATTTACTCATTTCAGCACATTCCATTATTTTCTTGATAACCTCCTCCTGCATTGGTATTTCCTCATTTTTCCAATTTTTAGCAAATACAATCCCAGCCGCTCTTAATACATTTCCAATCAAATATTTCAATTCCCTACTGTATATTTCAGGTAAAATTCCCAATAAAAATATCTCTGGTTTCAAGTCTGTGTGTTTTTTTGTCATTTTTTCAACCATGTGTGCATTTTAGTCCAATATCTTTTAGCTTCTGCACACGTCCACCACATATGGTAATATGAACCAGGTATCTGATGACATTTCCAACATTTTTCAGATTTGTTCTTGAACATTCTTGCTGTTCTTGTTGTGGGTAAGTGCCACCTGTAAAACATCTTATACAAGTTTTCTTTATATGCTGTTGACATTATCATTTATAATTTTAAGACCACAATTTTTGCCATTTCTCTAAGTCAATCCCATATCCAAAATTTCCCCCCAAGCAACCATTGTTTCTTTAACTTGTTCATCTTCTAGCTTAATTTCTAATAAATGTCCATACAGTTTTTTAATCACCTTTTCATCAGTACCTGTCAAAATATTATCTAAGTCAGTCAATTTATCATAAAAACCTTCTGTTTTAAAATTGTTATCATATTAAGAGCGTATTTATACATATGAAAACCATTTCATCTTTATACCTTGTTCTTGTAGTTCTTGCATAGATTTAAGTTCACCCTTTTCATTCAATATTTCACCATATCTAACTGCTTGTTCCTTTTTATATGTTATAGCATAAGAAAATGCTTCAATAGTCAATAACCAGACTGGAATTCTTAAATAACATTGCTTTTTAGTCTTCTCCCAGTTTAGTGACAAAGCCTCACATATATAATGTCTTCTAAAATACCCCTGTGTTTTAATTCCCTTGTACCATAGGAAGGCATGCCACCCCAACAACAAATCATGCCCTTCTATTGTCAACAGTCTAGTATTTCTTAGTGTTACCCATTCCTTCACCCACATCAGGTTTGTTGCTTGATAATATAACTCCCAATTAGGCAGGCCAAATCCTCCTCTTATTCTAGCTTCTTGCAACGGTTTTAATTTTATTCTCACTTTCTTTCCCTGTCATATTTACTTCAACACTATTTTATTTAAATCTTCAAAGTAGTCTTTCCCTAGCATAATTGGAATTGTTTGAAACAGATATAAAATTCTAGATAATATATTCATCTTAATTGTTGATATTCTCCCTATTAATGATAATTGTCAATTTTCCCATTTTGCCAGATCTGTCAAAATCTGTTGAGTTTAATATAGTTATTCTCTTTAAGTGTGCTACATCTTGCTGTCAAATGTATCCCCAAGTACTTAACCTTATTTGTGACCTAGATCTTCAAAACATCCTCCAATTCTTCCTTTTGTCTTTCTAACATATTCTTTGTCAAGATCTTCATTTTATCTTTATTTATTTTCAGACCAGCTACTTTTCCATATGCCTCTATTGTTTCTATCAGTTTAAATGCTGTTTCTAATGGATCCTCCAAAATGAAAACCCAGTCATCTGCAAATGCTTGTAGTTTAAATTCTTCCTTTTTAATTTTCATCCCTTTTATATCTTTTTCTTCTCTAATATTTCTTTTTAACACTTCCAAGGTTAACACAAACAACAGAGGTGACAGTGGGCAGCCTTGTCTTGTCCCTTTTCTTATATCAGTAGAATCCATCAATTTTCCCTCCATCATTATCTTTGCTGTTTGTTTATGATATATAGCTTCTATGGCTTGAATAAATTTCTTACCAAAGCCCATCTGCTCCAGCTGTAATAACATGAATCACCAGTTCACATTGTCAAAGGCTTTCTGTGCATCTAAGAATATCAAAGCCATTTGTTTTTCAGGATGTGCCTCATAGTATTCCAAAGTGTCCAGAATTATTCTCATATTATCTTTAATGTGTCTCTTTGGCAGAAACCCATTTTGATCAGGATGCATAAAATTATATTTTAAGTCTTTCTACCTATATTGAAGCAAATATTTTATAGTCTGAGTTTAACAGGGAAACAGATCTATAGTTCTTAATTTGTGGTGGGTCAGCGTCCTCCTTTGGGACAAGTGTAAATTATGCTTCTGACCACAATTTGCGTATCCTGTTCTTTGACATAACTTCATTCATAACTTCTAACAGTGGAAGATTCAACAATTCTTGTAATGTCTTATAAAATTCTGCTGGAAGTCCGTCCAGACCTGGTGCCTTTCCATTATTTTGTTTCTTAAGTGCTTCAGTTAACTCCATCATCGTTATGTTACTTTCTAGCTTTATTTCAGTCTCTTTAGGTATCTGGGGTAGATTGGCATTCTGCAGGTATTGTTCAAATCTTTCATCATCTATATTCTCTTGTTCATACAATTTCCATAGTAATCTCGTATAATTTTTTTCTTCTCTTTACTTCCATAGCAAGCTCGGCCTTGATCATCTATTAATTGCGATATTTTTCTTGATTCTCTCTCCTTTCTCAATTTATATGCTAACTAACCATCTACCTGGTTTATTTATGTCTTCTAAATAATTCTGCTTCATGCCCCTAATTTTTTGTGCTAATTCTTCTTTTTCCATTAATCTCATTTTATGTTTAATTGTATCCATTTTTAATTTAATGTCCCTTTTCTGTGGCAGTTTCTGTAACTCTTTTTCAGGTCTTTTATACTCACCCTCTAATACCTTAGAGGCTTGCCTTTTCATAATATTTCTTTTCCTTGTGTAGTCTATTATCAAGCCTCTGGCATAAGCCTTCATTGTGTCCCATAGTTTCTACATTGATGTATCTTCTTTTTTATTTTCTTTAAAAAAAAAAGCCAATTCTTTCTCCATTTTCTGTGTAAAGTCTTTTTCTTTTAATATTGTATTATTTGAAGTCCATCTGGATCTTCTTCTTTGTTCTTTCCATTTAATTATCATTGGATTATGATCTGCCCAGGTACTTGTTTCTATGTCAATTTCTTGTATATTAGAAATCAATTCTGTTGACATCCATATCATATCTAATCTAGATCATGATGAGTATCTGTTTGAATAAAAAGTGTATTGTTTAGTCTTAGCATTTCTTTCTCTCCATGTATCTTTTAAATTTATTTCATCTGTCATTTTAAAAAAGGATTTAGGAAGAGTCTTTCTACTTTGCTTTATTGTTTTCTGTGTTGTATAGCCCAGTTTATCATTTACTATTCCATTGAAATTTCCCATCATACAAATATTAACATAATCCAATTCAATTATTCTCACATGTAATTTTCTAAAGAATTCTTCTTGATTATCATTTGGAATGTAGATTGCTATCAGGAGTGTTTTCATATTATTGTCCATTATTTCCCCCATTAAGATCTTCCATCATCATCTGGTTGATAATATGATAATATATACAAGTAACTGTAAGTGAGGACTATGGAGAGGATGCACAAATTTTTTTGTAACCAACCAACACACTGTATGTATGTAATTGGAAGATAGCTTTATGTTTTTATGTTGTGTTTGTGTATGTTTGTCTCAAAATAAAATTTAAAAAAAGAAACAATAATCTTAGGGTTTGTTATTTTGTGAATCCTCATTCTATGCCCAACCTCTGTTTACTAACACACATTCTTCCAGTTCTTGGATTAGCAGAAAAGTATGCTGTTTTAAATAGCTCTGCTCTGACAGTTGGGGTCTATTTTCTTTGTGATTGGTGTTGTTTTTGTGGATTTAATGCAGGAGAATTTAAGAAAAATGATTCTCCTGGCTTTGTTTTCCCTTCCACCAAGTACCATCAGCCAATGGGAAAAACAACAACATTAATAGTTATTTTCCCAGTGACTACAACTGAAGGCAAGTTTGACTGATGGCTAGATCTATGGAGTCAGCTCACTGTCAAAGTGTAAAAACACTTGGTGAGGAAGACAGACACTTTACCCCCTATTGCCACTTGATGAAGTAGTGAGAGTTATGTATTTTATCTTGCAGCCTCTGTAGCCATCCCTATTTCACTGGGCAGTTTTCTTCAATCCATGGTTCAATGCTTGTGAATGCTATAGCAGGCAGGCAAATGGCTTTCTGCATATGGTTCAAGGGACGTCCATTTTTGTACTGTTGCTCCTGCCTGCATGCTGAATTTTTATTAGGGCTCCAATACTGTACAATCCTCAGTTTGCAGTAGGAAAGCAGCCATCTCTATCTTCCAGTTTATCAGTGGCCTGTAGGGAGGAGTAAACTAGTGCTTATCACTGGATGATCTAAGCCAGGGGTGTCAAACTCGCATTATCACGGCAGCATTATGTGATGCATCATGACTTTTTCCCCCTTCACTAAACAGCATGGCCAGCACTTCCTGTTCCTATGCAAGAACGTGTATTCTATTGGCTGTTGTCAGATTCCCATGGGGCCATGTAGGGATTACGTGGGGGTCATAGCTAGCTCTATAGGCAAAGAACAAATGCTAGGAGTTTGTCTGAGCTCCCAGGTTTGGTTGAAGTTTGGACTGCTCTGAAATGATGCAGTGACTGAAATACTCTTCGGAGATTGTGCAATGTAGTGAGCTCTGTATCTTCTGCTAAATGGTAGTGGGTTAATATTACTATGTCCTGATTGATCATATCTTGTCTTTCTTCATCCCATCATCCTGGAGCTGAAGGTCTTTTGTTTTGTAGATAGGCTGTCCCAGTCTTTCTTAATGGGCACCAAATACCTGCTGGGGGTGGAGGGGCTATTAAGAGTGAGTCTGCGTGCTGCCTCTAAAAAACAAGTTTCTCCATTTCTCATTTAGGGAAATATAATATAATATAATATTATTCCTTTTTAATATTCCTCAAAATATTTCATTCTTCTAGGGGGGTGGCGGCTTCCCTCATGTAGAAGTCAGAGGTCGAGTCTCTCCCTTAACCCCACCCAAAACGATCACAGAGGGCAATGCCCAGTGACCAAAAGGAAGGAGATATGACTGCAGCCTAACGTAGCCAATAGAAGTTCAGCAGATCCCATTCTGTTGTTTTATTCAGAAGATAATATATGTTTGCCTGTAGTTATAAAACTTTTCCAAGTAATTTATTTAGAGCAGCCATCAGTCCGGACTCTAATTTTACTCTATTCTCAACTCTAAGTCTCTCCTTCCTCCTTATTTTCCCCACACCAGAAAATATATGTCTGGAATACAGATGAGTACTGGGGAGCTGTAATAGATTGGTAAAAGGCCCCTTGCTTTCACTGGTCTCTAAAAACAATGGTGTCTTCCAACTTCCTGTTTTCCCACATCCAGTTCTTTTGCAAGATCTTAACTTGACTCTGAATATATATGTCATTGAGCAACAAAAATGATATTTCTGACCAGGCTATTTTTTTGCACAACTTTAGCTACATGTGGCCAGTGGAATCCTAGTTTATTCCAGCTGCAATTTTATTTTGAGGAAGGTCTTCATCTTCAGTAAGAACATTACATTTGTACTGGTAAAATGTCATTCTTTGGCAGAAAGGAATCACTAATCAGCTAGGTTCTAGTTGCTCTTCAACATTTTGTCAGTGATAGGTGAAAACTTTCTTGAATGTTAAAAAGGAACCAAATTTTAAAATGCTCTTCAATATACCTCAGGCTTTTGAATGCATATAGTACTTTTCCTAGTTCATTATAAAGAGAGTTCATGTTGTGTTGAAAAATACATGAAGAACCCTGGTATTTGTAGTAGTTTGAAGTAATTAAGGACTTTTTGAGCACCTTTTGAAATAAGTGCCATACATACAATCATTCTGTTGAGATTGATCTGCTTTTTTCTTTATTTTGATATCAAAATATTCTTGATATATTGTTTTTCTTCTTTAAGATTCACAGACGTATGTCATTCATTAAGTTTGTTGGATAAGATTTATAACCTGCAGTCAGGTGTAGGTATATCCAGTTGTGTGAATCTTTCTGAGGAAGATCAAATTTAATGGAAAACGACCCTGGTCTTAAATTTTCCCAAAGTCGGAGGTTTCACTTACTTGAGAATAAGGCATAAGTTCTGGTTTCATGAACAGAATGTTCATGTGTCAGTCTTGCCCTCTCTAATTACTTGCCTAGTTTTCTTAAGAAACAGTAAAATGTGATTGAATCAATATTACAAAAAAAAAAAACCAACCCCTTGCTCCCTGCCATTTTCCTACCAAAATCCCTTGCAGATGGTATTAATCTTCCATAGTATAATGACAGGAAATGGCATATTTGTGCAGATGGTTGTTGATGGAAAATAGGCTTTATATATATGTGCGTGTTTATCTTTGAGTCACTCGTGACTACATGGAGAAATACTTGCACTTTCTAAGCAATATTTTCCACAACTGGTTTGCCTTCCCTTTTCCTTAAAGGCTAAGAGAATGTCTGGCTCCAATTCTCCAACTGGCTCCATACCTAAGGCAGAACTTGAATTCATGGTTTCTTGGTCTTTAGTCCAGTACCTCTGAGCCATATACCACTCTGGGCTCCAGAAAAATGTTAAAGATCCTTGTTTTATGAAAAATTTTTGATGGTATCTGTTAATATATGGACAGAAGGAAATATACTTATTAGGCTTTGTTAAAAACTAGGGATTTTTTTGTAAAAGAAGTAGTAATCTGCTGAGAGTTATTGGGAGTAGGGCATCCTATAAATTGAATACATATTTAATACATAAATATGTATTATATCCTTAATATATTCACCATAAATATGGTGAAATTTAATACATAAATACATATTTAAAAATCCTGATGATAACCAGTAATGGATGGCTGCAAACAGAATTTTTTCTTGCAGCCATCTCATAGCCCTAGTTTGTGATAAATATATTATTATCTAAAATAAAAAGATTACAGTATAAATAAATCCATGGCAAACATATAATCTATTCTGGATCTCAGTCTCCTGCTTCCAGGTGCCCGAGGTTATGAAAACCACACCGTTTATATTTCCTTTGTGTAATAACTATGTAGTTACTTTTCTTCCTTGGAGGACGTGGCATTAATGGTGAAGACGAAGATGAAATAGAGAGATGCATAACTATAAACATCAGCACTGAATTGGTTGATGTTCTAGACTCTAGAAGAATAGCACTGTAATGGCACTACAGTATTACAAAAAATAGCACAACAATATTACAAAGCTCTGAGTACACTCCAAAGGCAATGTGCATACTTTATATGCCCTTTGTATTTTCAATCAAAAGTTAAACATAGCCAGCATCATAGTACAACTAAAATTACTGAATTTATTTTGCTGAATGCAAAAGTTTAATAGGATTTGTTTAAGTTAACGTTGGTTGTTTCAGGCACTTGAAATTACAGTTTTAATAAATAATAGTTCTTTTAGTGCACTTGTAATTATTATTTCAGTTGATCTTTTAAGATGATTCCTACTGAACCAAACTGAAAGTCCATCTGGTTACAGGGCTCTGCTTCTAGTAGCACTTGGCTAATGGTTTCTAGAAAACCTACAATCTGGGCAGGAATTCTCATTTCCAGCCCTGCCAACTCTCACGGTTCTGCCGTGAGTCTCACGATTTTTTGTCATTTCTCACGGTCTCACGACAAGGCTCCTCAATCTCACGCCGAATTTAAAACGCTTTTTTTTCCCCCAAATTTGGGGGTCGGCTTATATGCGAGATCGGCTTATATGCGAGTATATATGGTAATCATTTTTCTTCATGTCTGTCCGTCATTTTGAAAGGGGAGTAGGCCCTGGGAACGAGGCTAGTTTCCCAGTAGTAAGTTCAGCGCGGGAAAGCGATCGCAATCTTATAAACATGGCGAAAAGAGGTGGTGATTTTTCAATAGAAGAAAGAAAGCTGCATCTTCTTACAACAGGGAACACAAATAAAACATTTAAATAAACTGTTAATGACTTTTCCTCGATAGAAAAGGGGTTTGTTTAATCTTGATCGGGAAAAAAATAGAATCTCACTATTTTTTATAGAATCTCCAGATTTTTTTTCATGGGTTTTCATATTTTCCTTTATCAGGGGTTGGCAGGTCTGCATTTCTGCTATTTATGTCAGCAGTGTGGCACTGAGAGAGACACTTCTAAATCTGTAGGTACTGTTCACTACAGTTATTAATGGACTTACCTTTCATGCAATTCTACAGAATGTAATTTCAAGCTATTTAGGCCACTAGCCAGCTGCTGCATCTTTTTGCAGGAAATTCTATATGTGTGAGAAATATTTCATTTCTTCTGTCCTAACTGAATCCAAAGGCAATTTTACTGGATCAGATCACTCCAGTCTATGCCATTCTGGAATGTGTGGACTATGTTGAATATTTTAGAGCATAGTTTAGAAGTGTTAATGTCATTCCTATTAGTTTTAGTTAGCATACGTAATGACAAGGGATTGTAAGAGTTGTAATCTAAAAAATAGTTGGTTATCCTTAGACTGGATCAGGATTCCTCTGTGTAAAAAGTTCATTTGAGATCCATTTTTCATGCCGCATGTAGCTTGTTTTTTAAGCATTAACTTCCAGACAACTTATGGATAGAGTTTTGGGCTGGTTCCAATGGTCAGACAGTAAATACTGTAAAATAAGCAGCTCTTTGAGAAGTTCTTCTGGCAGCTAAGCTTACAAAAATAATGTCAGGTAGCTGAGCAAAGCCTTCTGAAATGGTTTGGCTAACCTCTTGCAAATCAGAAGCATTGGTAGTTTTCCATTTCTAAACTGGAGGAAGAGGCTGGGAAGGGATATGTTTCTTGGTGTCTTCAAGGCACATTCTCCCTGATCCGAGGGAAATACATAAAATTAATGTTGTGCTGCTCTTCTTTTGGATTTTATTTAGCTGGCCATTCTGCATTCAGACTGCTAAATACGGTTTGGAGAAAGTTCTATCTCCTTTGTTCATTGCCTGGAAAAACAGAAAACCCAATGTACTTACTAAAAGTTTACAACAAAGCCCTGATTTTTATATCTGATACATACCTATTGTGTTCTATGATAGCGAAGGGTGGAATGACAGGCCCAAAAGGTCCTGAGTTGATCCTTACCCAGTTAGAAACTCTTACCCTTTCCCAGTATCTCCAAGAGGGTATCAGTACATGTGCATTTAGATGTGCAGTAGATGTGAGTAGATGTGAGATAAATCTGAAAATTAGCTGTTGCCTGGAATAGAGTGGTTATTTTTGAAATGCTAAAAGGACTTTGCCATCTTTCTTTTACTTCCCCAATTCCAGTTTTTCTTTCCTTCATCACATTTCCATGTAGTTTTGTTCCTCTGCTTCCCTTCTTTTTGCCCCAAACAATACTTGGCCTTGTTTGTACAAAACAGTAAACCGGGAGTTTTTGGATGAGACATAATGGCCTAAATCAGATAAACTACATGATGTTTTCATATTATATGTGAATTAGACCAAGTATGTTGAATACTTTGGGTATTCTGAAAGGTAATATAAATCTTCATTCTCCACTATTGCTAGAGTACATTTATGCTGGTAAGGATATTTTTAGTCACACATTTATGTTTGGATGTTAATCTTTTTCAAAATTCTATGAATAACACAACCTATAAAAATAAATTATAATCTTAAGGCCTATTTATAACCAGTAATACCCTATTTTTATTTCTTGAAATTATTTAGCAAAGAGTGAACCTGGCATTGTGATGCAATAATTACAATATATCATGTTATATGATAATATCCTCCTTTTGTATTAAGATAATAGCTGCCACCTGGACCTTGCTATTGTGTTATTATGTAGTTGACAGTCACTTCCAGTTCCCTCCCATTGGTTAGCTGCATTACTTTTTTTAACGGTAATTTGTTTTCTCTAGGTTTGAAGTAACAGAATTTATTCATTTATAGATTTTGTTTTATCTGTAAAACATAGAAAGATGGATATATTTGTTTAAATGATTTCTAGAGCTGGCCATCTCACAATAGTGACTCTGGGGGTGTGCAAGATTAAGTGTACCACCACAACTAGGTATAATTTGATACCTGGTTAAAACAACAATTCCCCTCCCCCCTCAAAAAAAAACCTCCCCATGAACAGCAAAACTTGCCAAATGACCTGAGCCAAATGCCTGGGGAGAAGCCAGGTCTTTGGAGCCTTCCCAGAGACTAACTGAGTCAGGACCATCTGCAACCCTGGATGGATGCTGTTCCAAAGGGCAAGCCCAGCCATAGAGACAGCACGATGCCTGGGTCACACAAAGTGGCATGGCTGGATTGAAGGGACCCAGAGCATACTACATCCTGCTAGACCTGTTGGGGTGAGCAGAAACACTGGGAGATGCAGTCCTGCAAAGAGCTATCCAGCGGTCCTATGCTGCTGTGGCGGTGGCCCATTTGTTTGGAAGTACACCTTCTCAATAGTGGCCCAGCACTGGCGAACTCCCTCCCCTCTGAGATGAGGCAGGCTCCCATTGCTCAAGCCTTCTGGAAGACCTTCAAATTCAATGTTTCCCCCATGCAGGATGAGGTGGGACCCAGTGATTATGATTCTTTATGTACTGGGCTGGGCTGTTTTGAGATACCAGGAATTGTTTGTGTTAAGCCTGGGTTCCCCAACCAGGGTTAGGTAGACAAGCTAAACAGAATGTGCAGCGTTAGTCAGATAGGCACACAGATAAATGAGTGAGCTAAGCTTGTATGTTTATTAACATACAGTAAAAATAACAGATACGCTTGTGTTATCAATAATATAGTTTATTCCATTATAAGTTAATAGCATAGTCAAATAACAGTCCAATAGTCATGTATCATGTAGTCAGTCCATTCAGGGATATTCAGTTAGCAAAGTCCATGTAGAATATCCTATGTCAGTTCACTTACAAATCAGTCCTTTGTTGTCTCTCCCGTTCGAGCAATGCAGTCTTGATTCCAAAGCAGTAATCAGGGATCATCAAAGCCAGAGAGAGAGAGAGCAAGCTGTAGACTTGCTACTTTTAAATGGTTTTCATAACCACTCCCACAATTGCTATTTCACAGTTAAAGCTGCATACACTAACTATGATTCATAGTTATTATTTCACCTAAACCAGTTAGGGTGAACAATGTTATCCCTAACAGTTTGTTTGTTTTTGGATGGTCTTTTTGTTGTTTCTTTTATGTTTTTAATTGCTCTGTGAGCTGCCCAGATAGTCAGCTATATAAATGTCTTAGATAAATAAATGCTACATCTTTTATCATGTTTATTTTGGCTTTTTTAAACTCTAAATTTTGTTCAAAAGTGTTTTAAACTTTTATGATGGAGTTATGATGATTTACTGTGATCTTTTTTTCTACTGGGAAGCTCATTGCATATGTGCATGCACATACACATACCCACCCACACACATTTCAAAGTAGTTTTTAAAGGGGTTTCACTTCTGGGAAAGGCTCCAAGTCTGACATCCTGAGGACTTTCTAAATCAATGCTGCCCAGATGGCAGCCAATCGACGGGCCCACGGCAATTCTTTACTCTAATTTCATGCACGGAAAGAAAATAAGTATATAAGTCGCCTTAAGGCATTGTGCTTCTGGAGAAGAGTTTATGTTGCTGTTTTAGCTGTTGTCTTCATTCTGTCTGCCAAGATGAAATGCTAGTTGCGATATTCCTTAAGTTGAAAATGTAATCTGTGCTTTGGAGAGGGAAACAACACAGAAATTGTGAAAGTGGAGAGCAATAGAGCAACCTCTAACATGGCTGAGGCAGCATCAGACTGATACTGCCACCATTTCAGTATCAGATGCTTCATGCTAAGAAATGGTAAAGTAGTTTTTTTTTCATATGCTTTCTATTCAATATTTCTTTATCTTTCAAAGTTCTTCCGCTTACTATAGTAATTAGTGCTCTCCTCTCTTGGTTCCAAGCTAACCAATATTTGCTTGTCCTTTCCACCAATATAATATGTCCCCATCTTTGTAAGTAAAAAAATAAAAAAACTTGCTAGCATGCATCTTTCACTCCATGGTCCATTGCGCAGAGTCATTGGCTTATAAATTTAATAAATTATTGTTATGATGATGATGCATTAATTTAAATGTACTTGTTATATTGTTCCAGCAATTTGAAATCCATTCTGAGGGGCTGCTACGAGAGGTGATAGTATAGTTAAGTATTCAAAAATGATAAATGAATTAAAAGTCTAAAAAGCCATCCAAAGGATTATGCAGTATGGCAAAAACTTTTGTTCAAAAAGCCTTTCCAAATTCTATAATCATAGTAACATGCAATAAAATTGTCAGTTTGTGTGTATGTGGAATTAAATTATTCATCAATATTGGAGTTTTTGTTTTGCCTTCAATTAACAGAAGAAAAAAAAGGAAAAGAAAAGAAAAATACCATTATATAATGTCATCTAACACATAAGCTGTATATGGTATATAGAATTTTACTAAAAGGATTTGATTTGTTGTAAGAATCAGCTTTGGTTCAATTTGGCTGAAATTAGTATGAATAAAAGTGGCTACATTAGCTTATTGAAAACAATTATTTGCTATTAAATTTTGCTTGTATTATGTTCTTACCGAAAATTATTATATATTTAAGGGACATTGAGGTTTGTATTTCATCACTGTTCTTATATAATGTAAGTCACAGGATAACTGATAAAATGAAATCTTCCATTTTCTGTCTTGGAAATTGTGAAATAATGGTTCTTTCAAAACAGAATAGTCAACTTCTCAAAAAGCAAAATAAAGTTGTTTGGAAGAATAAGTAAATTTTTAAATGGTCTCTGATTCATTTCTTTAAATATCAATTTTTCACATTCTTTTCTTGCAAAATCCATCTTTCTATTTTCTGCTTCTAAGTTGATGAAAAGAATTGATGAGATTATTTCATTATTAGGCAGTTGCTATTTTTCTTTTTGTCCAGTAGTGCTAGTATAGTACTCAATAGAGAGATTTTTTCAGGTGAGATGGCTGGTTTATTTTATAGATTTCAGAACAGATTCCCAAAGAAAACTCCAGGAGGCCAGTTAGGTACCGTTACAACTTTCTGCAGGGTAACCTGAGCTGTGATCCATTGCAACTAGGCATGCTCTTTGATATATGGACACAGGCCAAAATGCACGGGAGATGTGAGCTTCTTGGAAGTGTTACTCCGAACAATTGAGAGCAGAAACTGGATACAGCCCCACCAGGTTCTGTTGTAGAAGTAAGACTTCAATATAAAAATATAACTAGCAAATGATGGAGACATCAAAAATGTTGATTATGGCATAGATGAAAAATAGAAATAAGATAAAGTTATCTGTTTTTCCAATTAGCACATTTTCAAAAAGCATCATTGCAAGATCATTGCAAAGAAATCAATTTTGAGTCTTGATTTTACATCAGCACGTGCATGTCTTGGTTTTTGCCCCCTGCATATAACTTAAGCCCATGTCACACTGAACCAACGGATGCAAAGAGGATGTAAAATGGACAAAAAAGCTTGCCATCCGTTGGTTAACGCGATGGATCCGTTCTGTACTCACTGCCTCCGTTTTGCTTCCTCTCTATCCGTCCAGCATCCGTTTATGGACGTTTCATCCGCTCCAAAGTTTTTGGGCTGCCTAAAACATTTGCGCAGAAAATGTATGCAGTTCGTCCGTTCTGCATCCGCTACGCATCCACTACGCATCCGTTATGCATCCGCTATATCCGCTAGGCATCCATTCCGCATCTGCGCAACTCGCATCCGCCCGGATGCAGGGAGGAAGCGGAACGGACGCGGAACAGATGCAGAACGGATGCAGAACTGATGCAGCATGGAAACAAAGCGTTTAAAGTGGAAAAAACGTTCGCAGAGGGGATCTATCTCGGATATTAAGGATGTCTAGAGGATGCCTAGAGGATGCCTAGAGGATGCAAAAGGACACCTATACTGCCTATAAAAAGGGGGAGCAACTCGCCTGCATCTCACTTTCAGACCAGTAGCCCAGCTGTGCAGACCTCTGCAGCCTTCATCTGACTCTGACTCTTCCACAGCATCCAGCCATGTCCACTGTGGATCGTACCACAGTCCTTTTGGCAGCCACCATCCTTCTGCAACAGTACGAAGCCATCTACAGGCTCTGTGAACTCTACTATGGGAAGAAAAAGAGGCGGCCAAGAAGCGTCTGGGTCCAAAAATGGATTGGGAGAAGAGCAGAGTACGGACTGTACAACAAGCTGATGGTGGAGCTCAGGAACGAAGACACTCGGGTGTTCCAGAACTTCATGAGGATGCCTCCAGCCATGTTTGACAAAGTTGTGCAGCGCCTGACACCCAGGTTGACCAAGGCAAACACCAACTTCCGGCCCAGCCTGGAACCTGGGCTCAAGGTGGCACTCACTCTGTGCCACCTGGCCTCAGGGACCACCTACAGGAGCATGCAATACGGCTAGAGGGTGCCACACAACAGCATCAGCATTGTGGTCAGAGAATTGGTGCAGGCCATCATCGAAGAATACAAGGAGGAGCTCCTCCAGTGCCCCTCCACTGAAGAAGGATGGAAGAAAGTTGCAGAGCAGTGGTATCAGAGGTGGAACTTCCCCCACGCCGTTGGAGCCATTGATGGCAAGCATGTGGCCTGCAAATCTCCAGCCAAGTCGGGGTCCACTTATTTCAACTACAAGGGCTTCTTCAGCATCATCCTCTTCGCCATGGTCGATGCTGACTACAAGTTCATGTACATCGATGCTTCAGGCAAGGGCTCATCTTCAGATGCCCAGGTTTACAACGCCAGTCACCTCAAGGAGGGGCTGGAAGGCAACCTCATCGTGGGCTTCCCAGATCCAGACCCCCTGCCCAACGACACACAAGATGTGCCCTACTTCATCGTGCGGGATGACGCCTTCTCCCTCATAACCTACCTCATGAAGCCATACACTTCCAGACTCCTCACCCGTGAAGAGAGGATCTTCAACTACAGGCTGTCCAGGGCAAGGCAGGTGGTGGAGAACACCTTTGGCATCCTGGCCAACAGGATCCAGGTACTTCTCACCACCATGCAGCATCACCCAGAGACCGTGAGGAGCATCGTGGAATCTTGCTGCATCCTGCACAATCTCATGCGCAGCCGCTACCCAGTTTTGCAGAACAGGCTCGTGGACCGTCAACAAGGCAATGGGGACATGGAGCCTGGGGAATGGAGGCAAGGGCGAAACCTGATCGACACTCAGGATGTGCAAGGCCCCAACAGAGCCTCACGTGAAGGGAAGAAGCAGCGCAACCTCCTGAAACACTGGTGCAACTCCCCAGCTTGAGCGGTGGAGTGGCAAGACAGGATGGTAGATGCTTAATGGATGCTTCCTTCAGCCTGTCTCATCACACGGATAAGATTGGGCCATGTATGTTGGGTGGGCCTACAATAAACAGGGCATTTAATAAAGAGTTGTGTTTATGTTGACATATGTGGATGATTGATTACATTATTATTGATAATAAAGGGCCATAGGTATGGCACCTGGGAGGGTGGACCATACAGTCCCACAATGCTTGCACTGGAGGTTTATCTATCCCCCAGCTATTACCCATCCCACAGGTATCCCTGCCCATCCCACTGCTATCTTAACCCATCCCAAAGGTATCCCTGCCCATCCCACTGCTATCTTAACCCATCCCACAAGCATGCAAAGGCTTAAGCCAATTCTAAAAGTTTCCACCAAGACTTTATTGAAAAAAAGAAATGAAGCAAGTGTGTGAATCAAAGATAAACTTTATTGAACAATAAGCTGTAAAAAAAAAATGACCCAAGTCAACTGTCCAAATAAAGTCCACAGGTAGCCAGCTAGCCGGTTTCTGGCACTCTTCTTGGTCACTCGGAGGTGTGCCCAGTCTCAGGGGTGAAGGATCCAGGTGCTGTGGTGGTGGGTGGTGCTGGAGTGCCTGGCCTCGAAAGTACAACAGGGGACGGTGTGTTTAGAAAGGTCTCGGACAGCTGGCTCAGCTCCGTGATGCTGAGAGGTCCTTCCTCCATGCCATGGGGTGTCTGCCCCAGTACTGATGACAGATGTACTGAGGCCGGGCTTGGCTGTGGGGTGGAGGAAGGAGTAGTGTAGTGGGGCTGTCTGCTCTGCAGCTGGGTGAGGACTGTCATGGGTGGCATTGCTGTCATGGGTGGCATCATTGGCGTGGGTGGCATCGCTGTCATCGGTGGCATCATTTGCGTGGGTGGCATCGGTGGCATCAGTGAAACAGGTGGCAACGGTGTCGCCTGATGACTCTGTGCCTGGACTGGGAAGGGCTGCTGCCTGTGCTGCTGAACCTCCTGGTAGCCGTAGCCCTGGTAGGTGAGGGCCTGTGGGAAGCCTTGGAATGGGAGGGACATCACCTGGGGTGGAAGAGCAGGCCTGGACTGGGTGGGAGCAGGTTCCTCTGGGTCTGGAGGGTTGTGAAGCAGCTTGGTGATCCGGTCCTTCACCTGCTGGTACTGTGGATCCGCCATTTCCTTGAGGGTCTGGTTGACATAGGTGAGGAAGAGCTTGCGGTTGGAGGATGAGGAGTCGGTGTGGACCAGCTGAGAGAGGAGATCTATGCTGGTGTGGATGGTGTCCCTGATCTCCAGCAGGACATTGTGGCTCTGCCCCTCCAGCTGTCCAGCTCTCTGCCTTTCTGCGGAGGCGGAGCTGGGGGGGGGTGTTGGCTAGGAGTGTGGTGGACTCAATGTCTCCTTTCTCCCACCGCACCAGGGAATCCTCTACGCACTCCACCACGCTTACCACACCTGTCCGCGGGTTCTCCGCCGTGGCACACTCCACAGAAACCTGCCTGGAGACAGGGACTGACTCTCGGCCGGAAGAGGACTGGATGGCAGCAGGCTGCCTGAGAGAGAGGGTCGTGAGAGGGGCTGCTGGTGCTCCTCGGTGGCGGATCTCACCCTCCAGGAAGCTGCACCTGGCCATGACGTAGGTCTCTCTGTCTGTCAGCTTCACAGTGGCCTGGCCAGATTTCTTCAGGTGCAGCTTCCCGTACCAGGTGTGCATATGTTTCCACCAGCCGAGGAGCACCTCTGAAGTGTAACCCATACTCTCTGCCCTCTCTTTCCAAGCAGCCTGCTTCCACTTGGTGTCCCTGTACAGCCGGTGTCCCTTCCGCCACAGATAGTCGTTCTCTCTCAGCCACTCCAGTATCTCATCCTCGTGTGTCTCCACAATGGAGTATTGCCTCCTCTCCCGTTGTTGCATATGCCTCTTCCTCCCTTTGGCAGGACCAGATGGGCCCTCATCAGAGGGGCTCCCAGGTAGTAGGGGCTGCTCCTCCACACCACCAGCAGCAGCAGCACCAGCAGGATCATCATCATCATCATCATTATCATCATCATCATCCTCACCAGCAGGATCATAATCATCATCATCATCATCAGCAGCAGCAGCAGAAGCAGTAGGAACACCAGGACCAGGATCAGCAGCAGTAGAGTAAGCAGCAGCAGGGCCAGCAAGTCCAGGAGTACGAGCAGGACCAGGAGCACGAGCAGGACCAGGAGCACGAGCAGGATGAGCAGGTCGAGCAGGACCAGGAGCAGCTTCAACAGAGTGAGCAACAGCAGAAGCCCCAGCACCAGCAGAAGCACCACCGCCAGGAGCAGCTTCAGCAGAAGCCCCAGCACCAGCAGAGTCAGGGGCAGGGGGCGGGAGGTTGGCCCTGTCCCTCTTGCCAGGGATGGCGGCAGGTTGCTGAGGCTTTCGCTTCCTCCCCATGGTTGTGGGGTTGCTGGCTGGCAGGGAGGCTGGCAGGTAACAAGGCTGGCAGGAAGCCTGGCAGAAAGCCTGGTAGGAAGGCAGGCAGGCAGGCAGGCAGGCACCAAGGCTGGCTGGAAGGCAGGCTGGCAGGGCAGGCAAGGAACTCGAAGTGTCCAGCAGCAGGTCTTTCCTCGGAATGCTGGCCACGCGCGAGCTGCTTCCCTTTATATCCGAGGGGCTTATGTAATACTTCCCCCCCGCATGCGCAATTAACGCTCAGCATCCGTTCCGCTTCCGCTGTGCATCCGCTAGGCTTCTGCTGTGCATCCGCTTCATCTGCTGTGCATCCGCTGTGCATCCGCTTCATCCGTTCGGCGTCCGTTCTGCATCCGCTGTATCCGTTCCGCGTCCACTTCGGTGAGGCCCCCCGGAAACCCAGCGGTTGCGCCATCCGCTCCCATCCGCTTCCATCCGCTGGGCTTCCGTTCCGCATCCACTTTGCATCCGCCCTGCGTCCTCCCCGCGTCTGTGTTATCCGCTCCGGTTATGCAAATTTTTGCCCCTTTTGAGAGCGGATAACAACGGATGGAACATTTTGCTCGTCCCTTGTGTCCGTTTTGCATCCGTTGGCCAGTGTGACATGGGCTTTACAAGCATTGCTTTCTGTCCATTTAATAGGAGATAATTTTCCTACTTTTATTTAATTTGTATTTTTTTAAAAACAAAAAAAATCACAAAAATACATCTCAAGATATTGGACAAAATTAATCTTATTCATTGACATTTAAATCAATGCATTTAAAAAGAAAAGAATAGAAAAGAGGAAATTAAGGATATAAGGATAGGAAATATACTAACATTTCCACTGGAAGAATGCCTCTATTCCAATGTTCCAAAAAATCCCTGAAAATTATAAAGCTCAGTTCTGAAAGAGTAGCAAACGATGTGGTCCAAATACAACAGTAATTCAGAGTGAACAGTTAGGAAGAACACCTCTAAAGGTTATCATTTTCAATCTTAACTTCTGTGCAATACTTAATTGTGTTAAGAACTGCATTTTTAAAGCTTTGCTGGTATTGTTTCTAAATCATACAATTATCTTGTTTCCAAATAGGTGCTCTATATGAAAGTTGTTTTAAAATAATATCTTTATGAATATTCAATTACAACAGATATCCTAGGAAAAAAAATAATGTAATGTTTACATTTGAAGTTTGCATGAATCTAAAAATATCTCACTTAGAGTGCAATGTTCAGTTACTACTCTATTAGCTTAAATACCTTCACTAAATATCTATATTCCTGGACCCACTGCCTCATATAAAAATCTGTCATCTAAACTTTTCTTATGCTTATGAAACACAAGACTTTTTTCATAATTAACAGAAAAACAACTCTCTAAATAATAACTGAAAATTGTTAGTCTTCCAAGGTTCAGTGGAAATGAATTCATCTATGGAAAGTAAGTCTATTTGCATATTTGGAACAAGCTGAATAAAAATACTTGCAAAAAGATGGAAAAGTATGGGACTTGTATTCAGTCTTGTCAGATTCCTGAATGACAGAAACATCCGCATCTAATTCCAAATGCAATACCTTATGCAGTGTTTTAATCAGAAGATGAATGAATTTAACAGTATTACATTACATTTAGCCGAAACTTACTTTTAAATAAGTAAAAGCAACATTAGATCTCCTCCTATTCTTTTACAGCACACATATTTCTCTTGCTGAATCTGCAAATGAAATTTGCAGCTGGTTTTTAATAAGTCCAAAGAATTTTCACTTAACCTTTAAGCATTATTCATTTCATCTAAGTTTTGGATAAATAATGTTTTATTTTGTTATTCATAAGTAATGTGAACTCAGGCACAGTATCTTAAGCCCCTGTCACACTGCACCAACGGATGCAAAGAGGATGTAAAACGGACAAAAAAGCTTGCCATCCGTTGGTTAACGCGATGTACTCACGCCTCCGTTTTGCTTCCTCTCTATCCGTCCAACATCCGTTTATTGACATTTCATCCGCTCAGAAAGTTTTGAGCTGCCCAAAACTTTTGCGTGGAAAATGTATCCAATTCGTCCGTTCTGCATCGGCTACGCATCCGCTACGCATCCGTTACGCATCCGTTACGCATCCGCTATATCCGCTAGGCATCCGCTGCGCATCCACACAACTCGCATCCTCTCGGACGCAGGGAGGAAGTGGAACAGACGCAGAACGGATGCAGAAGTCTGCCTAGCGGATGCAGCACGGAAACAAAGCGTTTAAAACGGAAAAAACGTTTGCAGAGTGGACCTATCTCGGATATTAAGGATGTCTACAGGATGCCTAGAGGATGCCTAGAAGATGCCTAGAGGATGCAAAGGGACACCTATACTGCCTATAAAAAAGGGGAGCAACACCTCTGGATCTCACTTTCAGAACATCAGCCCTGCGGTGTGGACCTCTGCAGCCTTCATCTGACTCTTCCTCTTCCACAGCATCCAGTCATGTCCACCGTGGATCGTAACACAGTCCTTTTGGCAACCACCATCCTTCTGCAACAGTGCGAAGCCATCTACAGGCTCTGTGAACTCTACTACAGGAAGAAAAAGGGGCGGTCAAGAAGCGTCTGGGTACGAAGATGGTTCACCAGAAGAGCAGAGTACGGACTGTACGACAAGCTGATGGTGGAGCTCAGGAACGAAGACACTCGGGCATTCCAGAACTTCATGAGGATGCCTCCAGCCATGTTTGATGAAATTGTGCAGCGCCTGACACCCAGGTTGACCAAGGCAAACACCAACTTCCGGCCCAGCCTGGAACCTGGGCTCAAGGTGGCACTCACTTTGCGCCACCTGGCCTCAGGGACCACCTACAGGAGCATGCAGTATGGCTGGAGGGTGCCACACAACACCATCAGCATTGTGGTCAGAGAAGTGGTGCAGGCCATCATCGAAGAATACCTGGAGGAGCTCCTCCAGTGCCCCACCACTGAAGAAGGATGGAAGAAAGTTGCAGAGCAGTGGTATCAGAGGTGGAACTTCCCCCACACCGTTGGAGCCATCGATGGCAAGCACGTGGCCTGCAAAGCTGCAACCAAGTCGGGGTCCACTTATTTCAACTACAAGGGCTTCTTCAGCATCATCCTCTTCGCCATGGTCGATGCTGACTACAAGTTCATGTAAATCGATGCTTCAGGCAGCGGCTCATCTTCAGATGCCCAGGTATACAAAGCCAGTCACCTCAAGGAGGAGCTGGAACGCAACCTCATCGTGGGCTTCCCAGATCCAGACCCCCTGTCCAATGACACACAAGATGTGCCCTACTTCATCATGGGGGATGACGCCTTCTCCATCACAACCTTCTCCATCACAACCTACCTCATGAACGCCTTCTCCATCACAACCTACCTCATGAAGCCCTACACTTCCAGACTCCTCACCCGTGAAGAGATGATCTTCAACTACAGGCTGTCCAGGGCAAGGCGGGTGGTGGAGAACACCTTTGGCATCCTGGCCAACAGGTTCCAGGTACTTCTCACCACCATGCAGCATCACCCACAGACCGTGAGGAGGATCATGGAAGCTTGCTGCATCCTGCACAATCTCATGTGCACCCGCTACACAGTGTTGCAGAACAGGCTCATGGACCTCCAACAAGGCAATGGGGACATGGAGCCTGGGGAATGGAGGCAAGGGTGAAACCTGATACACACTCAGGATGTGCAAGGCCCCAACAGAGCCTCACGTGAAGGGAAGAAGCAGCGCAACCTCCTGAAACACTGGTGCAACTCCCCAGCTGGAGCAGTGGAGTGGCAAGAAAGGATGATAGTTGCTTAATGGATGCTTCCTTCAGCCTGTCTCATCACACTGATGAGATTGTGCCATGTATGTTGAGTAGCCCTACAATGAACAGGGCATTTAATAAAGAGTTGTGTTTATGTTGACATGTGTGGATGAATGATTATATTGTTATTGATAATAAAGGGCCATAGGTATGGCACCTGGGAGGGTGGACCATACAGTCCCACAATGCTTGCACTGGAGGTTTATCTATCCCACAGCTATTACCCATCCCAAAGGTTTCCGTGCCCATCCCACAGGTATCCCTGCCCATCCCACGGCTATCTTAACCCATCCCACAAGCATGCAAAGGCTTAAACCATTTCTAAAATTTCCAGCAAGACTTTATTAAAAAAAAGAAATGAAGCAAGTGTGTGAATCAAAACTAGACTTTATTAACAACAAGCAATAAGACAAAAATTAGTCTCTGGCACTCCTCTTGGTCGCTCAGTCTCAGGGGTGAAGGGTGCAGGTGCTGTGGAGGTAGCTGGTGCTGGAGTGCTTGTCATCAGCTCCTCCAGAAGCAGAAGCAGCAGAAGCCCCAGCCCCTGAAGAGTGAGCCCGTGCTGCAGAAGCCCCAGCAGAACCAGAGTGAGGGCCAGGGGGCGGGATGGTAGCCCTGACCCTCTTGCAAGGGCTGGCAGCAGATGGCTGAGGCTTGCTGTGCTTCAGCATGGTTGTGGGGTTGCTGGCTGGCAGGGAGGGTGGCAGGGAGGCTGGCAGGCAGGCAGGCACCAAGGCTGGCAGGCAGGCTGGCAGGCAGGCAGGCACCAAGGCTGGCAGGAAGGCTGGCAGGGAGGCAGGCACCAAGGCTGGCAGGCAGGCATGAACCAAGGCTGGCAGGCAGGCACCAAGGCTGGCAGGCTGACTGGCTGGCAGCAAGGCTGGCAGGCAGGCAGACAGCAAGGCTGGCAGCAAGGCTGGCAGCAAGGCTGGCAGGCAGGCAGACATCAAGGCTGGCAGGGAGGCTGGCAGGGAGGCTGGCAGCAAGGCTTGCAGGCAGACATGCAGGCAGACATGCAGGCAGGACAGGCAAGGCAGTCGATGTGTCTGGAAGCAGGTCTTTCCTCTGAATGGCGACCTGCTTCCGAGCTTGCTTCCGTTATATCCGCAGGGCTGACGCAATGCATCCTCCCCGCATGCGCAATAAAAGCTCGGCATCCGCTAGGCTTCCGCTGTGCATCCGCTTCATCTGCTGTGCATCCGCTCTGCATCCGCTGTATCCATTCCGCGTCCGCTTTGCTGAGGTCCCCCGGAAGCCTAACGGATGTGCCATCCGCTCCCATCCGCTTCCATCCGCTAGGCTTCCGTTCCGCATCCGCTTTCCATCCGCCCTGCGTCCTCCCCCCGTCCGTGTTATCCGCTCCGGTGATGCAAATTTTTGCCCCTTTTGAGAGCGGATAACAACGGATGGAACATTTTGCTCGTCCGTTGTGTCCGTTTTGCATCCATTGGGCAGCCTTTAGAATCAGAAGCTGTATTAAGCAAGAATGACTTCTGTACATATTATATATTGCACAGCAAAATTAATGAAAATGTTTAGAGTATGGTTTCTAAAAATTATGCCAACAAATCAGTGGGAATACAGAGAATGCAAAGAAAGGGGAACTTAGAAATTAAATCTTTACTTATATTTTTTAAAAGTGTGTTTTCCCCCTTTTTTCTTTTTCTTCTATTTTAAACTATAGAGATTTTAAAGATATGGTCTCTAGAGAGTAGAGATATGGTAACTAAACTCACACATTTATACTTCTTTATCATTATTACTATAGAACCTGTTGAATAATAATTGATATTTTTCTTGAAAATATATATTTTTTAAAATAAAAGGATTACAAGAAGACTAAATAAAAAACAGTCACACTACATCAAATTAAAACATTGATGTACCTTTTAAAAGATGGAAATGAATATACAATTCTATATTTGTGTATGTATGTGTATTGCATGTGTGTGTGTATGTGTCTGTATTATTGGTAAACAAAGTTTTTTTAAACAGGAAGGAAGAGTTACAGAATAGAATAATAATAGAGTTGGAAGGGACCTTGTAGGTCTTCTAGTCCAACCCCTGCTCAAGCAGGAGACCTTATACCATTTCTGACAAGTGGTTGTTTAGTCTCTTCTTGAAAGTCTCAAGTGATGAAGCTCCCACAACTTCCGAAGGCAAGCTGTACCATTGGTTGATTGTCCTCACTCATTTCCCCTTATTTCTAGGTTGAATCTCTCCTTCTTCAGTTTCCATCCATTGTTCCTTGTCTGGCCTTCAGGTGCTTTTGGAAAATAGGTTGACCCCCTCCTCTCTGTGACAGCCCCTCAAATATTGGAACATTGCTATTATGGTCCCAGTTCTTGCAACCATTCTTGATATGTTTTGGCCTCCAGGCCCCTAATCATCTTTATTGCTCCTCTCTGCACTCTTTCCACAGTCTCAACACCTTTTTCTATAGTATTCTAGGTGTGGTCTTACTAAGGCTTCATAAAGTAGTATTAGTACCTCACCTGATCTTGACTCAATCCCTCTGTTAACACAAGTTAGGATTGCATTAGCTTTTTCGGCTGCCGCTGCACATTGTTGTCTCATATTTAATTGATTATCCACTAAGACTCCAAGATCCCTCTCATAGTTACTGCTATAAGTTAGGTTTCACCTAATCTATATGTGTATTTTTGGTTTTTCTTGACTAAGTCTTATGACTACTTTTCTGCACATTGCATTTCATTTTGTAAAGAGGGAAGGAAGGAGAAAGAAAAAAAGAAAGAAAGAAAGAAAGAAAGAAAGAAAGAAAGAAAGAAAGAAAGAAAGAAAGAAAGAAGAAAGAAAGAAAAAATGGTATTAGTTATGAACTTTTTGACAAGATAAAAAACAAATATTTATTTAAAAAGCAATTTCTGAGTAAATATGAGCAAATCCTGTATTTGGCATGACTCTACTTGCTGAGAAGACTCACTAGCAGGAGTCCAATTTTTGTTTCAGAAAAGAGCTCCATCTATATAATTTCATTATACAAAGACAGAATGGGTGAAAACCAAATTGGATATTTGTAATCCATCCAATATTGTTAGGAAGGTAGACGTAGCTCCTAGATATTTTCTGATTTGCTGGCTAGAACCAAGTCAACACTGATAGAGCATTTTTTGCAAAACTACAGTTAGTCTTCCCGAACTTTTCCCCTGCATTCTATAAAACCAATTATAAGTATTCAGAATAATAGAAGAAAGAACATGATGTCACATCTTAACATCCAAATATAAGGGCCAAAATATCCCTTTTTGACTATTTTCCACATTGCAAAAGATATGTGCTAAAATCCAAAAAAGAGGGCATAAATAACAAGGTTAGCTATACTGATTGTATTCGTTTTATTTCCAGTTTTGAAGTGAATGTAATTGTTGTTGTTTTTTATGTTTCCTTTTTCTGAATAAATTCCTTTATATAGCTAAAATAATTTTATAAGGCAATTTCTTATTAAAACGTTCCTATGTTGAAGATTGCACAACTTTAAAACCATCATAAGCAAGAAGTTGCTGAATTCACATATATCAAAAGGTTTCAGTTGTTAACACATTACAGTTGTTACTTGAAAAGGTACTTGCAATTTGTCTCACATATAATTTGCTTCCCTTCCCTTCAATCCCAGTTAAATACTATATTTGTTCAATCACTTTATACATCTGACAGTGAGCTGCAACTTATAAAAGCACATGCCTTCAAATAAAATGTGTTAGAAAAGATGCTGTCTCCTGATTTTTACCACCTTATACAAACTTGGCTTTGCTTTTATAATTGCTATGCTTTGTATTCAAGATTGACTCAATAGGTTTTACTAAGTTCTGCATTTTGGGCAGTAAGATCCCCAAACCTTTTCCTTTCTGTTTACTAAAAGCTGAGCTGAACAGAGCTATTCTGGGTAAAGAGCCCAACTTCTCCCACCCCTGGCTATACTGAAGTTAGAAGTCTGACCTAACTGATAACAGCCTGTCAAAAGTACCTTTTATTGGGAACTTTCTGGAAGAAGAAGAGAGGGTCTGCCAAAGAGATTTAAATTCTCACCACCCATTTATAAGTGAATGATATATCTTCCTATCTTTTTTTCTGCAGCTATCTGTCGCTACCCCCTAGGTATGTCTGGTGGGCACATTCCTGATGAAGACATTTCTGCTTCAAGCCAATGGTCAGAATCCACAGCAGCCAAGTATGGAAGGTAAGAATAATAGGAATCTGGGTGCCTTAGCCAGCTAGACTGATGTACCATTTTGCCTGCAGCTATAAATGTCTCTAGTTAATTCAGAACTTTTACAATATAGTATCCAGAGAAGTAGTTAGGGATAGGTTAGGGATATGATAAGAAATTAGCATGGCTGGGCCAATGACTATTGGTATCCATGGCTTATATAGATTTAAAAAAAAAATACAAGTTATCTTTTGCTTTAAATTTTTGAATATTGTAAATAAAAATGTAGCCATTGATTATCAGCATCATCATGAATGAAGGATTTTGTTTTCTGAACTATAAAAAAGTATTTGTAATTTTGGGATGCCTTAGTCCTCTTTACACATTCCTATAGATGCTGGACATGAACATCAAACAATGTGGCCTTAGATATATTTTGAGGAACCTGACAAACCCTGTGTCCTAGTTAACTTTATTTTGATTAAGTACTTTCAGGAACAAATGTAACGATACAACAGAAAGCACCAATTTCAACGTATCGTTAGCATTTCATACTTCATCGGCTTCAGTTTCTTATTGCATACTTAGATCTGGGCCTTCACATGTTGTTTTAGAGAGTTCAGCTATTTTAGTTTAAGAACCTAAAAAACTCATTATGCTGTCTCCTGAGTTTTCTTTATTTTTCTGCAAGTAGCTGGAATAAGCTGAAAACCATTCAGTGCATGCATTTGGACAACATACAATAATTGGACCTCAGGATATCCTTGTAGTTCTAGACTTGTCAGTTGATCTCACATTTCATACTAGGGTTTTAGTTCCCAATCTTGTCATGTTCCTTCCATCAACAACATCATTGCCATTAATTCATGCTGTATGGGATTTGAGAAGCTTGGATCATATGGATGTGCCAGGGACACAAAAGCACTGAAAAAAATGTTCTGGAGTCTAGCTCTTCAGATAATTAGGCAACAAGATAGTACAACATAACTGATAATGCGTAAAGTCTTGAAAGATAAAGTCTTGAAAGATAAAGGCTTTGGGATGATGGACCACAACAGCCATTTCCCCCACCCACCGCCCTTCTGCTTTTCCTTAGGCTAGGATCAGAAGATGGTGATGGTGCCTGGTGCCCTGAAGTCCCTGTGGAACCTGACGATCTCAAAGAGTTCCTGGAGGTTGATTTACACGAGTTGCATTTTATCACCTTAGTAGGGACACAAGGCCGGCATGCAGGAGGCCATGGCAATGAATTTGCTCCAATGTACAAAATTAATTACAGCCGGGATGGCACCCGGTGGATTTCTTGGCAAAACAGGCTTGAAAGGCAGGTAAGAAAGGAAGAGGAGGGGATTGTGATGTTGTTGTTATTGTCCATTGTTAAACATGAAACATCTGGTTTGTATTTAAAGACTGAATTGTTTTTAGGCTTTATTTATTTATTTTCTGTCTCTAAATGGGAGGCAACCTATCTGATTCTGAAGACTGTCTCTAAAGAAGCCAGAGTTACTGCCAGCATAAAATGCATACTAGCTGGTATCAATAGTTTCTGGTATCAAATGGCTGTGATTTTCAAGAAATACTAACAATTGATGAACTTGGTTGAAATGTTTAAACGTTCTATTTTTGAATGCACAATGTCCATAATTTCCACTGTGAGTTCTATAATAAAAACTCTGGACTGATCTGCGATCATTATTAACTGAAAGTATCTGTGAGCAACTGTTTGAGTTAGCCCTATAAAGGATAGGCTTAAAGAATGTATGGTGGTGCTTAACTAGTGTGTCCAAAATTGATGCAAATTGTTCATTGTCAATTTGAAATGACTTCGGCCAAAGCCATAATTACTTTCACTTCGTTTTTTAGTTGCCACTCTTTGGGGAGAGGGGGGAAGTGAGAGAGGACTGGAATGCAAGGCCTGAGTCAACTAGACAAAACATCCACCAGAAACAGCATGTGAACCAAGGTCATGGCAATGAACATCTGCTGTGACCGATGGGGACCTACTGCTTGACTGATTGGTTAACGTGACCCAGGGCACCTGAGGGGGGTGGGAAGTTTCTATTTCTTCTATTCCTTATTATTCTGAAGCGTGGGAATAACCCAGAGCTAGCTTCAATTTTCTTTCATTCTTTTTTAAATTTTTTAATAAATTTTTATTAAACAAAAAACATTTAAAAACAGTGAACGTGGTGTAATCATCCTGACATACCTATCTGTCATACATAACTATTGCAGATGGCAAATAATAAATATTTACATAATATATACATTTGTATATTCCAACAATTCTCTGTTTTCCTAATATGTTATCTTAACGACCTTATCTTATTTTGGTTTTGATTTTAAGTCCTTCCTTTCCCCCAACCAATGGTAAAATTTATCTCATACTTTATAATATTCAGTCTCGCCTTTATTTTATAATTCCAACGTTAGTTTATACATTTCTTCGCATGTCCATATCTTTTTAATTATCTCCTCTTCGTTGGGAATTTCCTTGAGTTTCCAGTTTTGAGCATAGATTAGTCTTGTAGCTGTAATCATGTGTATTATTAGATACATCATTTTTTTATTGGACCTCTCTATGTTCATTCCCAATAGAAAGAGTTCCAGTTTATATTTGAGTTTGATTTCACCGATTTCCTCTAACCAACTATGAATTTCATGCCAAAAATCCTGGGCTTTCCTACAAGTCCACCATATTATGATAATACGATCCATTTTCCTGGGAGCATTTCCAACAAATAGGAGATAAATTTGGATAAATTTTAGCTAATTTTATTGGAGGGATGTGCCACCTTTATACATTTTGTATAAATTTTCTTTGTACAATTTGGCCAATGTTATTTTTTTTTTATTTCTCTCCCATAGAATTTGCCATTTGTCCAAATTAATACTTTCTAAGTGCTGATACGATGCATTCAATAAAAGCTCTTTCAAGCCTGAATGGAGCTTCCGAGTCCTGATTCAATTGGGTTCAATGCTCGGAACCATGACATTCATGGCACAAGTGGTGTCTTTCATCCTTGGATTGAAGAACGGACAACTTACTTTGATCTCATGTTGAACTTTCACCATTGAGGAGGAAATGTTTTAGAGGAGATTCAAAAAAGTCAAGATGGTATCATGGGCAGAAGAAATAACCTTGAGGTATAGGAGGAAGAGCAGCAATCAAGACAAGGCCCACTTTTTTCTGCCCTAGACTCAAATCAAAGAAATCTGAGTCTAGAGCAGAAATATACACCAACAGAGCATCTCAGACAAGACCTTTCCAAATTTTCACCAAGATAAACAGAGAGAGGGAGAAAGTATATTCAGACTTGTGAGATTCTGTTACAATAACATTATAATAAAAGTAGGATTATTATGCATAACTTTAATTCCCTAGTCAGTCTCAAAGGGCTAACAGATGGTGACTAGAACCAGGTGATCAAAGTTATGCCCTGTTTGCGCATATAAAAAGTCAGGGCACCATCTTGACTTTTCTCTCTCTCTTACACACATATATACACACACACACACCATTTTCAGACTTTCTGCCATCCCCACTTCAAAGTAGAAAGGGAGCCTGGTTGGATCCAAATGTTAATTCATATAATATGTTTGTGTTGACTTAAGTTGCCTGTTTCTTTTTGTGGTTAGTAGTTTGTTTTATTCACATTCCACTGTTACTATTCTAGCAGTGGGAATTGTAGATCTGCAAAATGAAAACAGCTTAATTTTCACCATGGTAGAAAACCTATAATTTAACCATTCCACTGCAAACCACAGAAATTATTTGACTATATGGTTTAGCAAAACTCCTGCCCATAAAATGCTTAATAGAAAAGATGCAGAATAATTTATTTGATCCAAATTACTTTTTAGCTTCTGTTTCCTTCATAATTAAAGAACAATAGAAAAGAACAGGCAATATATTAAGTTTAAGAAAATGGTGCAGGATAGAAGCAGATAATCTAGTATTCTCCAGTTATTTTAGATATCAGCTCTCATCAAATGTGATCACTGTGAACAATGGGAGATGAGGTCTAAGTATCTCATGGGCATCAAGTTCTTGCAGAGCACTGGAGTTAAAAAAAATATGTGGGGTGTGGATTTTATTAATTGAGCAATCTCCTGGTGCCTGTAGTTAAAAAAATATTCAGATTAATCATGGTCTCCTAATGTGCAATCTGGTCTTTCTTCATGGCAAGACCAAGTTATAATGGATTGTCAACATTCTGAGAAAGCTGATAATATTTCCCAAAACTGGAAAGTGATCCAGTTCATATGTAATGCTAAGAAAATATTTATTTAATCTATGCTTGTGAAAAAGTCATAGTAATTCTATATTTTGGATATTTTATGCAAAAACCTGGCTCCCTTGACAGGGCCATAATTTTAGGAGAGAGAGAAAAATGGCTAGCAACTGCAAGACTGGTGATCTCAGCTACAGCAGCGATGGATGCGCTGTAGGAAGGATGTGAAGAGTCAGGTTTGACTCTTTTGTCAAACTATCTATTGTTTTGGAGGAGGTCAATCTATGTGGTCACAGAGTCAACACCATTTGCTGGCATATAATCCAGCTATATATATTCTTATACACACACACTTATATTATCATATAAAAATCTGAGTCACTATATTATATAGGGACACTAAAGGGCAACTGCAGTGTATATCATGAAGGTTTGGCAAGATGATAGAGGAGTTCTCCAACTACTGGTCAAAATAGTGAGCAAAGTCTAGTTAGGGTTTAATTTTCCATCTCCCTTTCCAGACTTCTCTCTAGGCTTTTGCTGTTGTTAATATATATGTACCTTCTGAATGGTTGGACAAAGATGTATTGGCTGTCCTAGTTTTTATAAGCTCTGGCAGAGCTGACATAGCAAAGTCACAGTGTGATTAAAAAAAAGCTTTGCTCTGGTTTTAAGTAAATTGTGGCAAAATAAAACAAAAATGGCTCAATTTCTTTAAAACTAGCCAATATTGCATGACTGTGGGTCCAGACTGGAACCAGCTGCTCATGTGGAAATGCCCTGAACTGAACCAAATGGAAATATGCCACATTATCTTCATACATATTTAGATGACACTTGATAAGTTAACATGACTAAATTCCTTCTGCTCCTGCCCACTGGCTAATAACCTTCTCTGCCTTTCATTTCTCCTCAGGTACTTGAAGGAAACACTAATCCATATGACATTGTCCTCAAGGATCTGGAGCCACCTATTATTGGGCGATTCATTCGCTTCATCCCTGTGACTGATCACTCTACAAATGTGTGTCTCAGAGTCGAGCTGTATGGTTGTGTTTGGTTGGGTAAGCACAACAACTTTTGAAGAGGATTCATGCTGAAAGAATATTTCAGTCAGGGAACAGCAGATGGATAAAGGTTCAGAAGTCCTAAGGCTCAAATTGTCAATAGGATAAAAGATGCAAAAAATTGATGTCTATGGATGGAGATGTGCCTCCAATTGTCTAGTGTTACTCTACCTCAGCAAACTTTAAGGTGTGTGAATGTTAACTCTCAACTGAAGTCCACACATCTTAAAGTTGCTGAGGTTGAGAAACACTGATCTGGAAAATCAAGCCTACTCTCTGACTGCATAGAATGCAACCTTCCTATTCAGAGATAAGCATTAGAAAATATTGTTCTATAAGCTTAAACAGAAGTTGATTTTTACAGATAGTCTTGATTTGTTTGCCCAGGCAGAACCTGCTAGAGGGTTTTTGGATTTTTGTGTGTATGTGTGTGTGTGTGTGTGTGTGTGTGATGTTGGAGTAGATCCTGTTGCCACCCCTGGATATGCTAGTAACATAATACATATTGGAGCTGTGGAATGAAATTGGACCTATATTTGCTAGGAAATATACTCTGATTTCTGTTTTTATTTGATGTGCCTCTTAATCATTGATAACAGAGTATTGACTGACACTAGATTCTTGGGAGAGTTTTTCTTTTTTTTTTCTATTAAGTGTCTTGCAATTGGATTGGTACAGGAAAAATACAAATTGAAGATTTTGTGCTAGAACATTGTAACACCACTCTATCACTATAGCAATATCTAGTCTATGTTAATGTTTGATCATTATTGCAGTGATTGCTTGACACTCTATTTTGCTAGTGCCCAAATCCTAATTCTTTTATATTAGTTTCAATGGTGCTTTTCCAAAAGGCTGCTGGACTTTCTTGGTTTTTTCTTTGAAAACATTTTGTTTCTCATCCAAAAAGCTTTTTCAGTGCAAAAGAAGTATGTGAAATGGAAACAATTTAAAAGGCAGAAAACAAATGTATTATCTCTGTGCAGAGGCTGGATTTATTAAATTATGCAAAAAGAAGGTCCAGATAAATTTGAAATAAGATTTTGGAATGAATTATAAAGAATCCTTCCCATAGGAAAACTCAATATGATAAAAAAAATTAAAATTGGGCACTAGAGGGAACTAAAGATTACAATTAAAGGAGAACATTTATACTTTACTTACAATTACAAAATGAAGCAAATATTTCAACTGGATGTATTGAATTATATTTTTGAAGAATTTTATTAGTTTTTACTATTGTAATTACAATTTTTAATAAAATGCCTATTAAAAGCGTTTCAGGCAGCTGAAGGAGGCCTCAATAAATACATTAAGCATTACATATTAATTGATAAGATACTTGTAATCTGTCTTGCATCTCACCCATATTTTATAACCATGCTATTTTCCCTTCCTTCTCCCCCCCCCCCCCCCCAATTTAAACATATATCAGTCTAGCCATTTTGTACATCTAAAGAAGTAAATGTGTTAGTTGGAAAAAAGAAGCAACAAAAGTAGCTCTCCTTCTATTCCTTAACAGATGGGTTGGTTTCATATAACACTCCAGCAGGGCAACAATTAGTTCTACCCGATGGCAACATGATTTACTTGAATGATTCAATCTATGATGGTTACAGGTGAGTTCTCTGTTCATATGTCCAATGAGGGAGAAGGAAAACTTTTTAGACCTTATTAATGCTTGAGCAAAATTGTCCAGTATTCAAATGAGAACAATAGGAATAAAATATAAAAATATTTGGCAGAAGAGTTTGGCTTTCTGGCATCTTCATATAACTTTGATGATTGGGGAAGAGATCTTGTGTTCAGTGCAACCATCCTTATTTCCAAATGTGCATCTTATATGAGCAATAGTGTGTAGGGCTAGGGTTTGCTGACCAGAAGAATAACTATAAAAAGCATCACAAAAGAGATGCTTCTTTGGCTTTTTGCTGTTATTCTTGTTAACTTCATTGCTTTACTCTTGGCCTTGTTATTTGAATTTCCCATCTTCCTTTGGGTAAAATAATTGTCTCTTGTATCTGGAATACAAAGATCTTATCACTAAAGTAACCCAGAGGCAAGAAATAAGTCTTTTAATGAACTATAAAAGCTGGTTTTCCCAGGATTTAACAAATTATTCATCGCTGAAGAATATGCTAATATACTGACCAGTAGGTGCAATTAAAAAAATGACCTAGTGTAAAACAATGTAAAATGAGCAATACTAACAGAATTTCAGGTAGCTCCTTCTCTCCCTGCAATTGTACTTATGCATGGCAAGAATTGATCCTGAATTCTTCTGCATCCAAAATGTATACTTCTTTGAATAGGCCTTAGAAATCTATTAGTATCAAAATCAATCATAAGGATTAAGCAACCACCTCTCCTTCTTTTCATCTATTGCAGTAGTGCTTACAAAGGATTACTCTTTAGTCTGCTTACCAGTTCAAGGATTATATGATATTTGTACCAAAAGGTTTACTTTGGTTACTTCTAGCTTTTAAAGCCCCAAATGGCTTACCACTTGCTAAGTTGGGGGGATCTACTGTCCCATTCGAGTTAATTTCCATATTAATTAGTTTTAGTTTTAATTTTGCTTTAGCATGTTGGAATTTTAATTTTTTTAAGTGGTTAATGATCTGGCTACTTGCTAGAGTAAAAGGTTGGGACACAAACTGAATAATAAAATGATAACAAAAATAATAAATGTCCACAGTTCAATATGTATGCCTAGCATTGATTCTCATTTTTCATTCCATAAATCCCTGTTTTATCTTATTTATATGGGACTTTTCCCCAAATTAATAATGTAATTAATTGTTCAGGTATTTTAAGACACTGAGTCTAATCCTTCATAGCTGAATACATTTTTAGAATAGAATAGAATAGAATTCTTTATTGGCCAAGTGTGATTGGACACATAAGGAATATGTTTTGGTACATATGCTCTCAAGATACATGTGTACATACATACATACATATATACATAAATACAGACATTTATTATTTCTTGTTAGAATATCTAAAGCATATCTATAATCATTGACAGATGTTTGAATTTCAAAAAAATATTTGTAGCAGCTTTGTCATGTGAAGACTTGTGAGTAGCTGCAGTTGAAATCAAAACTTACTAGGTTTAATGCGGACAAAGAAGTGCTGTTTGATCTGGGAATGGGCTCCCTCTGTCTTTATCCAAATTGACTTTCCACTAAGGATTCCATGTTTCAGCTTCTGCTAAATCAGCCTACCACTCCATCCATTTTAATTGTGGTTGGAAAAAATCCCCTTTCGCTGCCAGTTTTGGACAAACTGATTTTGTTGAAATTCAGAAAGGAAATACTTATTTTGTCCTTTTCTTTTCCTTCTCATATGTCTGACATCAGCATGACAGAAGGATTAGGACAGCTAACAGATGGGGTTTCTGGCTTGGATGATTTCAGCCAGAGCCACGAATATCATGTATGGCCTGGTTATGACTATGTTGGTTGGAGCAATGAAAGCACCACAAATGGATATGTGGAAATCACCTTTGAATTTGACCGAATCAGAAATTTCACCACCATGAAGGTTAGTTGTCAAAATTGAGGCTGCATTCAGAATTTATTTTAGGTTGCAAACTAAATACTATTTAGAGTGCATTGGAGAGTTGAGGGATCTTCTCTATCAAAAATGTTACCTATCTTTTCTCTGTATAGTGAATTTTGTTTATGTGCAATTAAAAGAAATAAAAACAAATGAAAGCAGAAAATTGTGAATTTGCTCACCCTGGCAACGTTCCTGTGAATTCAGAATATCTCATGAATTATTGGCATATTAGTGTGTTCACATAAGCATGAATACCAAGCTGAAATAGAGATTAATTGAAACCCTTGAGTTATATAAATTTGGTTTCCAAACTTGCGATTTCATAGACAGGCTGACTCTCAACTGAAAAGTAGGGGCATACTGTAGTATTCCAGCATATTTTATATCATATCATGGTTTTATATCATGATTTCAGAAGTAAATTAATGTGACCAGTTTATAGAACATCTATCTCTATTACACAGGTTCACTGCAACAATATGTTTACCAAAGGAGTAAAGATTTTCAAGGAGGTGCAGTGTTACTTCCGCTCTGATGCAACTGAATGGGAACCAAATACAGTCTCCTCATTACCGGTACTAGATGATGTCAATCCCAGTGCTCGCTTTGTTACAGTACCCCTTTTCCATCGGATGGCTAATGCCATCAAATGCCAGTTCTACTTTGCTGATACCTGGATGATGTTCAGTGAGATTACCTTCCAATCAGGTATGATGAAGGGAATTCAGGGTATTAAAGGAAGAGTAATATTCTGAAATCACTGTTAATACATTAACACACAAAAGGGGCAAAAATAGCCTCATCTAAGATGTTACTTATAAATAAACTCTGGAGATAAAGTTACAGATTATTTATCAAATTTCTATACCATCACCTACATGACTCTGGGTGGTTCATAAACAATGGACTTTATATTGGATTTTATGGGTCAGGGCTTAGTGCAATGTTACTACTTAATGCCTTGTCAGCAGCATTTTCCCACAAATCTTTGGCCTTCTTAAGGAGACAAAATAGGAAAATGTTTTAGTCAATAATATAGACTAAAACAGTTTTTCCTTTTGAGTTGTAGAAAGAATTTGCTGAACTTGGCATTCCAATGCATGCAGGTCAGGCTGACATGCCTCACACTTGTTAGGCTTCCATAGATAGCAGTCATTGTTTTTATCAATGTTGATAGAGATTTACTGTATATTTTTGCTTGCTGAGGGTTCTATATTGCTTAATTCCCACAGGCTCTGAGCAGTTGGGGGAAAAAAACATAACAGACGGTTTAAAAATTTAGTTCCACAAAACATTCCCAATCAGCACACTATTACAGTGTCATCCATAAAGGTAGAATAAACCTTCATTTCCAAACATGTTTTCCTGAACAGTCTTTGCAGTTCGATAAGATGAAAGTGAAGTGGATACCTGGAAGTAAGCTGTTGCATAGAAAGGAGGCCATCACTGAGAAGGCTTGCTTTAGAGAGGGGGTCTCTGTAGATGTCATTACCTCTGAGGAGGAAAACCTTGTCAAACCTTCTCTTCCCAATTCAGCCTTTGTTGTTTCCAGAGCAGCCCCGTGGGCCAGGTCCGGCCCCTACGCCTTGAGTTTGACACCACTGACATATTGGGAAAGGAACCTGTCCCCTTTCTTGAAAAAGAATCTTACGTTCCGCTGGAAAAAAACTTAAACAAACCAACCTTCCTTCCTTCCTTCCTTCCTTCCTTCCTTCCTTCCTTCCTTCCTTCCTTCCTTCCTTCCTTCCTTCCTTCCTGCCTTCTTTCCTTTCCTTCCTTTCATTTTAGTTCAATTTAATTCAATTTAATCTCAGAAGAAATAATACTGCTTTCAGTCTGTCAGGAGCTGAAACTTTAATGCTGATCACAGATATCAAAAGAATCTGAGGCAGATTTTGTTTTTTTAGTTTTGCATGAGATCCTTTCTAAACCAGGCTTTGAATTGGTCATCATTGTATTTAAATTATATTGCCCCCCTCCTCTATTTCTTTGGCTCATTCATGATGGGCTAAGATAAATGCTTCACAGGCTGTGGCCATGTTGTAGACTGCAGGTTATACTCTTTAGGTCTATTTATTTATAGTACTGCAAATTATGTGAAGTGGATCATGGTCTACCCACTACCACTGCCCTTAATGCATTTGTTGTAAAATCTAAATAGAACAGCTTTGACAGCTATATTTCTCTACAAAGGGAGAATCATCCAATTGGTGAGGCGTACCTCTTACCAGTTATGTATCTTTGATTATTTTCCATTGCAACTGTTCCTGAAGAAGTCAGACCGAGATGTGACCAATCATTCTCAATGGTTTATCATTATTTACTTTATGTGAGGCTACTTTTGGAATCAGTCCAGAAATTTTGGTTTACAGTGTTGCTGCCAGATTCAGCTTGTTATTGTCTGATAATATGTTCTAGGTCAGGAGTGTCAAACTCAAGGCCCAGGGGCCTGATCCGGCCCGCTAAGATCTGGCCTATGGGGCCACTCTGGAAACAACAAAAGATCAGCCCAGGGTGTCTTTACCAGCAAAAATGGAGTTTAGGAAGGCCACGTGTGGCTGCCCCGAGTTCCATTTTCTCTGGAAGAGGGCTGCAGGAGGCCATCATGGCTGAAAATGGGCCCGGGGGGGCCACACACACTCATCCAAAGCTCTGTTTTTCTGGTAAATGGCTACAAGGGTACATTGTGGCAAAAAAAACGGGGCCCAGGGCGGCACGTGTTTTTCTCCCAAGTTCCATTTTCTCTGAAATAGGGCTGCATTTTGCTGGCAGAGGGCCAGCAAAACAAACTGAAAGCAAAACAAACTGAAAGCAAAACAAACGGAGAAATTTTCCCCTTTTGCATTTGAGCATCCAAGAAGGGACAGACAAAGAAAAAGAAGGGAAGATGGGAAGAGAGCAAGGAAGGAAAAATAAGAAAAGAAGAAAGGAGAATGAACAGGAAAAAGGAAAAGAAAAAGGAAAGGAGGGAGGGAGGAAGAAAGGGAAAGTCTGAGGGAAATCCTACCTTAACACTTGGGTACCATAGGTGCCCCCGACACAAGTGAGCTCGAGCTGGCCATGCCCACCCTACCCATGCCCATTCCGTCCCTGAGGTCAAACACAACCCTGATGCAATCCTCAACGAAATTGAGTTTGACACTCCTCTTCTAGGTTCATTATTATGGGTTTGTATGAGTGGTGGGATTCAGCCAGTTTGCAACAGTTCAACCGAACTGGGAGCTAACTTTTTGTGCAGTTCTGCAAACTGGCTGAAAATAAAGTGCAAGAGAGGTTTTTTTTTTACTTCTCTCTCCCTTCGGTTAATAGCTCTGGGCAGACAGCTAAGAATTACTTAACAGGCATACCTAGTTGCGATAAGAAAACTACAAGAATGTAGCTGGCACATGCCTTGAATAAACAAAACAAACTGACAGTATTAGGGCAGGGAAATCCATCAATGATCCAACTAGGGATGGAATTAACCTCTTCCCTTCAGAAGGACAAGATTACAAATATTTTCATTTTATAAAAGGTATTAAATAACACCTCTGTGATCAGCTGATACTCCTTGGAGCTCCCCAATACCTTTTATAGCCGTTTCTTCCTGGGGGGTGGGAATCCCGGAGGGGACAATGATGCAGCTTCATCATATAGACCCTGAATGCAATGCATGTGTGATCCAGCCCGCTGTGTTGCTTCTGCTGTGAAGCACCCAATTTAGAACACAGAGAACATAGAGTAATAGAGTTGGAAGGGACCTCAAAGGTCTTCTAGTCCAACTCCCTGCTAGTGCAGGAGACCTTATATCATTTCACATAAATAGTTCTCCCATCTCTTTTTGAAAGCCTCTAGTGATGGAGCATCCACATCTTCTGAAGGCAAGCTATTCCTTTGGTTGATTGGTCTCACTCTTAGGAAATTTCTCCTTAGTCCTAGGTTGCTTCTTTCTTTAGTTAGTTTCCATCCATTGTTTCTTGTTGTGCCTTTTGGTGCTTTGGAAAATAGATGGATCCCCTCGCTTTTGTAGGAGCCCCTCAAATATTGGAACAAGGCTATTTTATTGTGTGTTGGGGAGATGTTTGGCAAAATTGATAAAATGGAAAAATGGGCATGGTTGAATTTGCTTTTTAAATCCTGTCAGCACTTCTCTAGGTAAAAAGTGAAAGATCATTGTAGGGCTGGGGCAACTTTTGCACTATCAGTTTGAAACAATTCTCAAAAATTCCAGTGGAAAGAGCAGATAAAAGAGGCATGGTTGACTTTCCTACCTTTCTGTAGTTGACTAGATTGTGCCAATTTGATGAAAAGTGGATGTCTCAGTTCTCTTCTCCTTGAGATCCTCTGCTTTTTGCACCCTGGTGCCTCCACCTTTTGGTCTTAATGTAGATGGTTAATGATTTCTGCTGCCATTGCCTGTAAGTCACATGGATGAGTTTACCTCCACTCTGGAGAACTGGTAGTGGAAATTTTGCGTTGTTCGGAGAACTGGCAAATCTCACCTCTGACTGGAGATTTTACAGAATCCTTCCCCTGCCAGGCCCACCAAGCCACATCCACAGAACCGGTAGTAAAAAAAAATTGAATCCCACCACTGCACATAACCCTGACATGTGAAACAGGTAAGAATTTCACAGGCTTTGCCATCATTTAAAATGAACCAAAAAGTAGAAAAAATAAAGTGGATAAAAATGAAATAAATGCAGTAGTGTAAGGCATGTGACAAGTCACTCAGCACCCCTGCTCCTTTAGAAGGACATCATTCTCACAAATGATTTATTTATTTTTTTAGATGTTTATCCTGCCTTTATTATTTTATAAGGAACTCAAGGTAGAGAACCTACCTAATATTCCTTCCTCCTCTTAGTTTCCCCACAACCACAATCTAAGAAGTAGCTTGGGCTGGGAGAGAGTGACAGGTCAATCAGCCATTTTTTTCAAGCCTAAAATGGGACTAGAACTCAGAGTCTCTTGGTTTCTAGGCCAGTACCTTAACTACTACTTTGTTTAAAAAGGAGGAAGGAATGTCAAAATAATATGTAAGAACTGCATGCAAAAACAAGGTTGGAGGAAACAAACTTGTAAAGCTGGAAACATCACAGTTAATATTTCAGAATAATCCCATAGAATGATGCAAAAGACAAAAGAGAAATTTTGGTAAATTACAATCTGAGTTGGACCTGTTAGTAGGAAAGGAGACTCGAACAAGTACTAATGCTTTGCAACATGCAGTCAAGATGTTTGTTATTTATTTGCACAAGGCAAGCATTTTTTTATTTGAAAACTACTCCACCAGTGAGGTGAGTGACTGGGTGTAACAAGGAGTGGCTGTGAGAGAAGGGGCCAGGCATGGTCAGGCGTGGTGAGGAGAAGCTAGGCAAGGAGAGGCTGGGCGAGGAGAGGTACCCTTCAACATGAATGATGTTAAGTTGGCCACGCCCACCCAGTCACATGACCACCCAGCCACACCTTCCCAGCCAGTCATTAGGGCAGAGAACCAGATGTTAAATTATTTGAATCCCACCACTGGTTTGTATGGATTATACTGAATTTGAAATCAGCTTGCTAGATTTATTTTATTTTTGATTGCATATTCTCTTCAGTTAGCAAATACTTAGAAAAGTGGCATATTGTTATCAGTAATAATGCATGGTCCTTGCTGGTCCCTGAAGAAAACATTAGATTTATATCCAATACACTTATACCTTCATGCCTTTTTTTTCTAACAAGCATATTCATTGCAAATGCAAATGCAGTTTGAAACAGACAGCTTTGGATCTGATATCCAACATACTGGAGTCAGATCATTGTTTTAAAGCAAAAATTTGCAATTGTCTCTACTATGCTATGAATATGACTAATGCTTTCCTTCCTTCTTTCTTTCTTTCTTTCTTTCTTTCTTTCTTTCTTTC